>JAOTRC010000043.1:7099376-7116552 GCA_027497675.1 Cyprinella lutrensis
AGAGAGAGAGAGAGAGAGAGAGAGAGAGAGAGAGAGAGAGAGAGAGAGAGAGAGAGAGACACGAAAGAAAATGAAATGGGTGTGTTATTTTTTTATAGGCTATGTACATGCACATGCATTTACATTTATGTGCATATTTTGAGTTGTCTATGCATGTGGACGTGATATGTTTTATATTACATCTATAAACCCAAAATACATGTCTCTGTCTGCACATGTACATACTGCACATGTATACTTCTGTCTCCAGGAAACATATGGACAAGTTCCATCCATATGAAGAGAAAAAGAGAGATCTGAGAACGGATGAGAAAAAAAGATTTAAAAAAAATACAGGCAGAATATCACCAGCAAAAAGTAAAAGGTCTTCATTGGTATTATTTTTTTCCATGTGAATTTTCCATTGCAAGGTTCTTTAATTTAGGACTTAGGACTATTAATGTTATTCACACTCAGAAAACAATGGTTTTAACCTTTTTTTTTTTTAATTACCTCAGCATTTAAATTTGCTGTTCATTCACCCTCAGGCCATCCAAGATGTAAGTGTCTTTTTTTCTTCAGTAGAACAGTTTAATTGTGTTATATAATTGTACATGCACTTTTGCAAGTTGATTGTCCTGAAATGTGTTGGCAGTGCCTGTACACAACCATATTGATAAAAATCCATCCAGTGTTTTTGTTTTAATCTCCTAATATGTTTTGTACAAATATCCTAATATGTTGTGCACAAAAACAAACAAAAATAATGACTTTATTGCAACTATTCACTTCCTTCTCTATGAGCCTCTAGTCGGTTAACGTAGAGTGATAGCATAGAGCTACGTCACACGTCACACGCTGGTCATGTGTGTGATGCGTGTGACGTACAATAACAGAAGCTTACGCTAATAAACTAGTAACCTGACTCGAGACAGAAAGAGAAGTAAATGAATAGTTAAAATAAAGACGTTTTTGGGCATAAAAAGATAAACTTAAGATTGAGCCACTGAAGTCACTTGGACTTTTTTAACGATGTCTTTAAAACCTTTTCGAGGCCAGCAAGTTTCAATCCCTCAAGAAGCCTATGGACTAGTATGCAGGATTGATCCAGCTCTCAGATTTAACTCTCAGGTCTTATGGGGTTGGAACAACATGAGGGTGAGTAAATACTGACAGAATTTTCATTTTTGGGTGAACTAACCCTTTAAAGGCTTTTGTAAAGGTAAAAGGCACAATGTAGTAAAATGCTGGAACAGTTAAATAAATTAGAGCAGTATTGACAATTTTTATGATGTCATATTTTCTAAAGCATGCAGGTATACCCATCATTCTTGTGCTTCTTCTTTTATTATTATTTTATTCTATTTTAGAACTATTTTAAGCCATTTGGAATGTCTTCGAAGCTAATCTCATGTATTTGCTTTGCAAATTAAACATATGCTCAGTAGCATTTTCATTTTATTGAATCAATATTATTCTTCATTTTTTTCAAAATGCTTGTTTCTTTACTCACCTTTTCCGCATGAAAATATATTTTTTATGAATAAAAAAAGATACTGCTTTGCTTCATTATATCTTAGTTGCTAGAGTGATTTGTGCAATTATGTAAAAATTTGTCTGAATGTTTTTATTTTGATTATTATTTTTATTTTTGCTTTGAGCAAATAAGAAATGGCAGGGATAATACTTGTTTATTTTTTATTTTATTTTGTCTAAGTGTAAAAATCATTTAAGTATAGTCCTCAGATCAGAACGATAAATGTCTAGGATCACAGGGACTGCTTTGTTAAATTAAAAGTGTTTAGGGAGGAACAAAAAACATGGCTATTTAAAGGTGCAATAGCTAATCTCGAAAATGCTAACTTATAGCATTGAATGATGATCTGAATGAATGGAATGATTGAATGAACATTTTATGTTCCACAGACAAACTATATTTAAAACATTTAGACCGCTTACATAACATAGTGATTGCTATCAGGATATGGGGAGAATATCAACCAGCATAACAAATGTTTCTATAGAGAATTACCTATTGCACCTTTAATTAACAGGATGTGTGCTTCAGTGTGAATGTTATTATGCCTTGTATATGTTCTTCAGACAGACTTTCTACAGGTTTCTACAACAATTGCACTGTTTGAAATATGACTATGAAAGGAAAAACACTTTTGGTGTTTTTTCGAAGGATGGGAAACAGCAGCAATTCGAGAAAAATGTGGGACTCTTCAGAAAGGCACTGATGAACAGCACACAACACAATACATAATTGAGCCAAATTACATTTTGAATTTTAAAAAGAAATCATGAATTATAATGGGGCGGAAAAGCACATTTTAAGCTTTTATGCTATATTTTAAGAGAGTATATTTAAAACAAACACAAATGTGCGTACTGAAAATTAATGGTGCTCAAGTATATAATGATTACTTTACTGTTATTACAATTTATAATAATTGTAATAACAATTTCTTTACATTGTATTTTCTGATTTCTATACAATATCTTCCACTTGAAATAAATTACTTAAACACTAGCACGTGAGTGACAATTTGTTGAGCCACCAAGAAAAAACAAACAAAAACAAAAAACTTATTTGTTAATATTAAATGCAGGTAAATGTTTAAAAAAAACATGTTACAAAACAACTTACACAAAGAATATGTACTGTTTTCTTTTAATGACTACAACAGCAAACGCTAAAATAATACATATATACTGAATGAACAATAACACATAAACAGAGCTCTTTCAAAGTGCTTCCTTGTGCAAAAGTATACTAAAATATGTAATATGAAATTAAACTGCAATACAAGCACATGTTAATGTGGAAATAGCCCAGTCTTACATTTTATGACACTGCTGTTCAGTTAAAAAAATACTATATTTAAATGGATCCACTGCTATAGACAAAAACAATATCATCATTTTACATGTAATCTGATAAAAAAGTAAGTGTGGTTATGATGTAAGTTAAAACATTAATTGGTAAAAAGAAGGTTACAAAATAATGTAAAGGGAGCACACTCTATAATGATAATGTTTTATGGATTTTATGAATTGTAATATGCCATAGAGATATACAAACAGCAGTTTGTATAGAGTTTCAAGAACTTTGACACAGACTGTGCAATCGGACATACTTTCTACATCCTTCATAGCCTGTACAAGCAAGAGGTGTTAAAACTACATTACTTACTAGTTGTTGTTTTTTTTAGTTCTTACAAAAATAGTGATCTACTGCTTCTGATTACTCAATATACTTTTTGTAAACCAAATTCAAAATGCAAATACATAAAAAACGTAAGATAAGATATTGACATCTTGACTGTAAACCCGAGTTTGGCACTTTAATACAAATGGTTTAACATGAAAGTGACAAAACTTTCTTCTTGGCATCAGCAATGACCTTCTAGTGGATCAAGGGAAAAGGCAGTGCCCTCTACTGTTAGTCCCATTTTGAACCCCTCCTGGAGAGGAAAAACAACAGGAAAACCAAGGTCTTTTAGTATTACATCTAAATGACCCAAAGCCTTGTAAAACACCCACATTACACAAAAACATTTACACAAGTGAAAATACTTTAAACAGGACATAGGAAAAGCTGAAAATAACACAGGAATTAATGTTTGGGTGTAAATATATCTTGCGTCATTTGGAAATAGTTCAAATAATAATAATAAATTGTCATCATTTACTCACTCTCATGTTGGCCCAAACCTGTGTGATTTTCCTCATCCCAAGGAACAAAAAAGGAGACGTTTAACAGAATATTGACACTGCTTTTTTTCATACAATGTAAGTGAATGGTGACTAGGGGCCATCAAGCTTCATTTCATTAGGCTGATTTGAATGTGTGCATATTCATGTTTGGAAATGACATTACACATATTGCCATCACAAAGAACTGATTCAACAATTTGGTTTGTACCTCACACAAAACTACTATGGCTTCAGAAGACTTGGTATATTGGACTCAAGTTTATGTAAACCAGTAACCATTTATTTTCAAAGCATGGAAAAGAGAAGTGTGGACATGAGGGAAATGAGGGTGAGAAATGGACAGATTTTTTTTTAAATATACCATCCATTTAAAAAGGTTACGCATGCCAAATTAGACCCCAGCTTTATGCTATCTGGGAAAAAAAAAATAATCAAACTGTCAAAAAATACAAACCATCTTTGCCACTGCAAGCAGAAAGAAAGCAAAAAGATCGGAAATGAAAGTTGTTAGTTGAGCAAAACTGCCAAATGATATAAATGTTTAATGTAACTGATCTATATGCAAGATTTCCTGCATGTTAGTCTATTTTAATAGGGTTCAAAGCATACTTAACAAAAAAGCAAACTTAGCACTTCTCTTGAAAGTTTTGCATCCACATACAGCATAGCACTCCGGGCTTCCCCGGGCACTGTAGCAAACAGCTGCCCACTGCTCCTGGTATTTGTGCTCACTGGCTTGCAGTTGGTGTGTGTGTAAGTGTGTGTGCTAATCACTGCTCCAAATATGTGTGCTCTAAATTGGATGGGTTAAATGCAGAGGATAAATTCCAATTATGGCCTACAATACTTGGCCTTCGCATCATTTCACTCACTCCCAAGACAAATCCAAAATGAACATAAAATAAAACTTTATGAAATCATCCAACTGGTCCCTTCTGAATGAAGAGTGTCTTCACAGCTGCAGAAATGCCTGCCATCAGCTCCATTAGCTGCTCATTCATACCGATCCATTTGCTAATAATTCACAGACATGCGGTCACCTGCATCTCATCCAGCTTAGATTGGATGTCGGGAGGAAATTCAGCTGCCCCGCAGGTGAATGGATCAAATGGCTCTGCACCAAATATGTCTCTCCCTAACGAAGAAGAAAGAGGGTCTCTTTTTTCCTTCATTTTACATGCCACTAAAGCTAACATCTAGAATATATGACAGTAAAAATACTGCCTACGCAACCTGACCTTATGGTTGATAGAATCAATATTTAACTTTTCGGTGAGGAAAGACTTACTCATCTCTGTAGGCCTTGCTGGTGGTGGAGGGGCCGAGCCATTACGTGCTGGCAATGCAGCCAATGGGGGCATTGCAGAAAATGGAACCATGTCAAATATGTCAGTGGGGTTCTTCGGGGACATGCTGTTTCCCTGCAAATATGAATGAGTAGATGAGCATTCTGAACACCTAATTTGAAAACCATTTTCATCTGTTAAAACATAAGAATTATGTGCTACATATAGAGTGGTGCAGGTATGACGTCTGAATTTTGGATTTATGTATAAAATAAAACCTGTGGTAAGCATAACTTGATACTTTGACATTTTGTTCTACACCGTACATTGCACACACTCACTTATCTGCAGCTTTAAGCACAGACTTTCTTTTACACAAAAATGAAGTCTAATGGAACCAGGTTTTGACATCATACCTGTACTATTCTATCAAAGAGTATGTATAATATTAAAGTCACCATGAAATCAGATTAGAGCCTACTCAATCAATCAATCAAAAAAAAAAAAAAAGAAAATACTTCTTCCCTGAAGCTAAAATGTCTCTAATTTCCTCAACTTTTTCATGATCCAATCAATTCCCAAATTATGAATTCGAGCCCCACCTTTTTTTGCTTTGATAAATAGAATGACCTACTTGTAAATATTTCAACTTACAGAGGTAAAATGGGTCTTAGACAAAATTCATGACCACTTAAGGTTAGTTCAGACTGATCCAACAAAAACTAACTGGAATCTAGTGTTGGTCTTTGTTGAGGCTATATAAAAAGCCTTTAAAATCTGAAGGTAAAACTTGCCAGCTGTGATAGAAAAAAAGAAGAAACAACACTGAAAGCCCACAAATAGAGAAAGCGTAAACGGAAAGTGCTTAACAGGAGGGTGAGGAACACTGGCTCCACTGGGAGGTTTTGAAAGAGCTGGTTTAACAGGTGGAGGAGTCAGAAGACCAGCAGAAAGGTTAGAGTCAGGCGAGCTCATTGGCGTTAGTGTAACAGAAGAGATTTCGAGACAAGAGAACGATGTCACGTTGTGACACCAGAAGAGAGATGAGGGTCTCTGAAGCATGTAGGCCTCATTAGAAGAGTTAATGTGGAGAAGCTGTGGAAAGATCACAACTAGTCAGTGCTGGTGTTCTAGTTTTCCTGCTGTTTTTTTCTTTAAAAAAGAAAAGCTCATGACTTTAGAAAATATCTTTAGGCATAGCTGATGTCTATATGCAGCTTATTAACAGAATGATGAAAGCAATAAGGTGCACTCTATTGATGAAGCCCATGAAGAGCTTACAGGAGGAACTTGAGCAATCATCAGCTGTTTCTCTAAGACTTGCAACTGCTTCTTCAACTCAGAATTTTCAGCTTCGAGATCTTGAATCTATAAAGACAGATATCAATTTGTCATACATAGGCGTATTTGAGTCATTGAGCAACTACAGTTATAGCATTCTCTATAACGATATATCATGCTCACTCTTTTCTGTAGGCCACCAATCTGTTTCCTTGTCTCTACGTCTTTCCCCCCGGACTCCAGAAACTTTTTGTATGCCAAGTCAAATGCTTGGCCGATGGTCAGTGTTATCTCTTCTGCCTGGAATCGACAGATACATTGCAGATGATTTGCACCATCAGTTTATTTGTCTTTTGAGACGCACTAAAGTATTTAGTATTTAAATTAAAAGTTAATATAGTTATATAGTATATTTATAATATAGCTATAAATATGAAAGAGTGATAGAATCATTTCATTAAAAAGAATTTGGACTATTATGGCATTATCTGTTTTCTTACACATTTTTCACTGTCAAACACATAGCAGAGATGTTTGTTGGACTCTGAATCTTTACAAATGAATGTGAATATCCTTTTGTCTGTCTTATCATCTGCACAGAAGGATATCCTGTGCAACTGACAGTTGTACTGTATTTCCTGTGAAAAAGAAAACAGGATTAGACGAAATATATACAGTAAGGCCTTTACATAGATATGTGCATTCAATGGAACCAAAAGTATAAGGACACACTAATTAAAATATTTTATTGTCCATGGTGATTTTTTGGCAAATGTATAAAGTGAGTTCACCTGAGGTTCACATGGATGTCCTTGCAGAGTAACCACAGGTGTAGCGGTATAATATTAACTATGAACATTATTCACTAACATTTAACAACCAGAAATGGTCCAAATACTTTTTATAGGGCCATTATAGTCTCTCAATTGGCTCTACTTAAACAACAAGGCTTATGTGTTTGTTAGGCGATGCACATACCTTTGATTTAAGATCTAATATTTTCACTCCGTAGATGGATATCTGTAATTCAACTTTTGGGATCTTCTGTCCCTCTGACTTCTTAATATGCCTCTGAAACTTTGAATAGAGAAAGATAGGCCACAATCACATTGAGAGGGATCAATTATGTATAATAGTTATTATAATGATAATAAAAATAATTTTTATTCTTCTTAATATTATTTAAATGTGCATTTCAATATCATTTCTCATTTTTCAAAACCCCTTACAAACAATAATGTTAGTTAAAGATTAACTAACATAATAATGTTATCATATAACATTATATAATAATGCTAATCATATAATGATGCTAATCATATAGCATCATATAATAATGCTAATTAAAGATTAAAAGATTAAAATATTAAGAAATTTCCCCCAAAAAATGAAAACTCTGTCATTAATTACTCACCCTCATGTCGTTCCAAACCTGATAGACTTCCGCTCATCTTTGGAACACTAAATCTTTTTGATCAAATCTGAGCGGTAATGGTAATCAACTACCATTTTGATGCTTTAAAAAGTTCATAAAGATATTGTAAAACTAATCCATATGAATTGAGTGGTTCAGCCCAAATTTTCTAAAGAAACTCGATCACTTTATAAAATTAACAGATTTAGGTTTTAATTTTACGGAAGCATATTGCACTCACTTAAGGAAATAAAATGTACTCTATTTTTCTGAATTAACGAGTACTTATCACAGAATTATCTCCGAATAATTTTTCATGGAAAAAAGTTTTTGCTCTGTTTTTTCTGAATAAATGAGTTCATTATGAGATATATTTGTCTTGAAAAAAATGTTTTACTCTGTTTTTATGAATTAATGATTTACTCCTAATTTTTGAGATGATCAAGTCATTAATTTTTTCCATGAAAGGTTCTTGTAATTCTGAGATAATTAACCTGTTAATTCAGAAAAACAGAGCAAAAACTTTTTTCCATGAAAAATGATCTCGTAATTCTGAGATAATTAACTCGTTAAATTAGAAAAACAGAGCAAAAACTTTTTTCCATGAAAAATGATCTCGTAATTCTGAATTATAAACTCGTTAATTCAGAAAAACAGAATAGATTTTTCTTCTTCAAGTGAATGCAATACGCTTCCGAATAATTTCGATGAATCGTGCAGCCCTAATTCATATGGATTAGTTTTACGATTTCTTTATGAACTTTTTGAACCGACAAAGTGGTAGTTGCGTAGCTGTCAATGGGGAGTCTCTCATTGATTTCATCAAAAAGAACTTGATTTGCGTTCTGAAATTCTTGCGGGTTTGGAACGACATGAGGGTTAGATATTGATGAGGTTTTTGGTGAACTAACCCTTTAAAGGGAGGAGTGTTTATAAAATAGAGTTCTCTATGCATCATTAAACAACTGTGATTCACCACGTAAGGTCTGTAACAGCTGGAGGGTGATGAAATTACATCCTCTCAAGAGTAATAGCACTTCCTGTTTCCAGATGAAAACAAGGGCACCTGTGATGACGAACCTTTGTGGTGACGTCATCACCATTTCAGAATGTCTGGTGTATGTTAAATGTTTCTATATTTAGTTTGTCAAGTACACTGTGTAAGCGCTTTATTTACGTTTCATTTCTGCATCCCGTGTACAATTAGCTATGGCCATTAGCAACCCCTCAATTTTTACATTCAATAACAGCATCCAAGTCCAAAGTCTTTGATTACTGTTAATACTTGCTGAAGTATAAGAAATCACAAGAAATCTATGTTTTTTTACAGACTGTTTATTAGTAATTTTATATGATACAGGTCTGTGGTATAGACAAGTTTTTGAGTGGTTTCCGCTCTACATCCTAAACTCCTCCCCTTTATGCAATCCACTTCCGTTCTGGCGGGCTGGTTATGCGACCTAGCTCCGGTGCGCCGACAAAGCACTGATATCGCAGTGACAAAGAGGATAACAATTAACTTACAACATGAATAAAAGTGGTTCGGGAACGACGTGTGCGGTAGTTGGTTGCAAAAACTCGCGAAAGCACCTGAACGAGTGGTTAGAGAGTGTTACGACCACAAACCAGCTACGAAGAGGCAATGTCCATGCGCTCCATTGTTTACGTTTTTTCGCAAGCCTGATACCGACCCGGAATCAAGGGCCTGGCTGAAGGCATTGAATCTAAAGAAACCACCCCGCACCGTTTTTGTTTGTTCCTATCACTTTGTAGACCAAAAACCAACCAAGGATAATCCTTTCCCAGAGTTGTGGTTGGGATACAATCGCCCTACCCAGCCAAAGAGGCGTCAAGTCACTCAGCGGATCACTGTCTCCACCCACATAAAGAAACGAAGACTTGCATTTGAGGGTAAGTAAAGCAAATTTAGCTATGAAGTTGACAATACTGTTAATTATGAACAAGTTGTCATACACTAACATTGCTACCGGTATTTTGCTGAGGCAGTTGATAGTTTTTGATATGGGAAAAACAATGCCCACGATAGCTACATCATTAATTGTGTGTGTGTGTGTGTGTGTGTGCCTTAGTCTGCATCATAAATGCAATGCAAGGTGGCAGGCTGTTGTGATGATGTGTGTGTGCGTGTGTGTGTGCGTGCGTGTGTGTGTGTGTGTGTGTGTGCGTGTGTGCGTGTGTGTGTGTGCAATGTTGTGTAAGTGCAATGTTGTAATACAAATTTTGCCATTGTGATTTTTGTACTGTTATGGAAAAAATAATATTTTACTTTTATTATTTACTTTCTTACACATTGTGATTTTTCTTTCAATTCAATCATGTGTTTCTCTTCTGGACATGAAAGTATATAAAATGGTCTATGCCTTAATTAATGTTGCTCCATTCATGTTTTCTCTTCCTCTGTTTAGATGCTCCTGAAACCTTTCAACCTGCCTGTGAGGCCAGGCCTGCTACACCAAAATTTCGAGATGCCCAGACCCAATGGGAGGATCCGTCACATACTGACCACATGTACTGTTCAACAACACAGTCTGTTAAAGTAGACAAGGCCACACAGTGTGAGGCAGAAATGGGTCCTACTGTGACTAGCACCACGGTCATTGATGATACTACGTCCCGGCTGTATACAGGAGTGCATATGGTTCAATTTTTCACCCTTGTGACAGTGTTGTTGCCTTTCAGTACGCTATCAACTACCCTTCCTGTTGTTGACCAAATCCTAATGACCTTGATGAAGTTAAAACTAAACCTAATATTAGGAGATATTGCTCATCGCTTCAATGTGTCTACATCCGTGGCAAGCACTGTGATTAGTAACTGGATTGACGTGATGGGAGAACAGTTTAAAGTCCTGATCCCCTGGCTTCCAAGAGAGACCATTCGTGCCACCATGCTCTTGTCGTTTCAGAGGAACTACCCTCGAACCACCTGCATTATTGACTGTGCCGAAAGTGCCATGCAGAGAGCCACAAACCACGACTCAAGGAGTGACACTTTCAGCCAGTACAAATCACGCAACACTGTGAAATATCTCGTCGCTGTGGCCCCTAATGGGCTAATCATGTTTATATCTGATGCCTATGCTGGCAGAAGCAGGACCGTGGGTTCACCATTCGAGACTTGCTTGATGAGAGAAAGGTCAGTTTGAACATCCCTGCATTCACCTACAGACGCAATCAGTTGACCAATGAGGAGATCACACGCACCAGGCGAGTAGCCAATGTCCGCATACACGTGGAAAGAGCAATATAGAGACTTAAGGTCTTTAAGATCTTATCCCAGACCGTTCCCATCAGCATGGCACCGAAACTGGACAAAATCTTAACCATCTGTGCTGGCCTAGTTAACCTGAAGAGTCCACTGATCAGAGTGCCTTGTGAGCTTTAATATTGCCTTTTGTCCTTGTCTACCAACACCCTGCCATGTTGCTCATTAAATACAGATGAACACAACAAATACTTCATGCATTGTTTTTTTTTATTATATATGATTATTTTTATAGTGATGAAATTGTGTGGGCTGCTTTTGAATTTTACTTTTTAATACCTGTTAGGATTAATCGCACAATCTTTCTTGTTGAAGCCATGTGTTTAGTTTACTCAAAACAATTAATTCATCCAGTATGAATGATGAACTGTGTTAAAATAAATTGTAGCACTCTAAGGAACATAAAGGCTATAATTAATGAGCGTAGTTCAGTGCAATAATGTAATGAAATGAAATATCATATATGAAATGAAATCAAACTTTATATTCACTCAAACAGTAGAGGCAAACATCTGTTGGCTCCTGTAGGCATGACCTAAATAAGGCAGTTTATTTTGGTTTTAAAATGCTGAGATATTGACTGCAGAACTGTAACCTTCCCTCAACAAATTCATCAACTATTTTCAGGAGCATGTGGGCAAAGTAGAATGTGCGCAGCCTTTTGATATGCCCCTGGACAAAGCCTTGGTCGTAGGGTACTTCAACTTCTAGGTGCTCAGTTTTGTTCCAGATCACCAACTTGGAGTGCTGAAGCCCTGTGCAGTGCATCCCAATTTGTACCTGCATGTAGTAGCCTTTTGGACCATTGCAGGCAATATGGTAATCTACTCTATCTATGTTTTCGACAGTTGTGATTTCACAGTTTTTTGTTGCCAAAAATTCTCCAAGTGACTTGTTTCCAATCACAGGTGATTTGATCTCCAACAAAATGTGTTTGTTTATCACTCCATCGGGAGATGCTGCAAGCCACGGTTCCTTTTCGCACACCACTAAGCCTTTGGTTTCAATGCTGTTGCCCAGAGTTTCCAAATAGTCCCTCGCAAGTTCCTCCCCCTCCGCTCCTTGACGGGTTGCGGCATTACCACGGAAGGATGGGTGTAAGTGATCTGACAAAAACTTGTCAGGCGCCGTGGTTGAGCGAGCGGGCACCTTTTTAGCCGTGCTTGCTGTGACGCGCACTCTCCATGCATCGTGCCAGAGCTGTTCTTTGCTCTGTGATTTTGTAACCTTCTCAATTTCCTCTAGCTGGGCTGTGGACATGTTAATGTATTTATCGTAGAAGGTTTTGCATTTTACGCAAGCCAGTGGTGTGTGGTGCTCATCATGGGTTAGGAGATGGAGGCCTGGACATGGTGATGGCTCGATGATGGAGGAGGTATTTGCATTAAAGCAGAGCTGCAGAAGGCTATTCCCAGGGCATTTGAAAAGTTCTGCCATTGGTGAGGCAAGTGCATTCCTCCTCCACTCTTCATGAGTCCTAAAGCGTGTCACCTTGTGTGCCGGTTCTGGAGTGGTAGAGGATGGCTGTGAAGTTGGCGGCGGCTGGTAGAGATCTTTCCTGTTGTGCCGTTTGAAGTGCACATACTTCATCTTCCTCTGACCAGCATTCCTTTTACACCCAGCATTCCACTGGTTCTGTCCGTCTGTGCAGGCACGCCCGGTTTTCCCCTGTCTCACAGCATTTTCTACCTAGAGAGAGATATAGTCATGGATGGATTTTGACTTGCAAGGGCCCGGGGCCAATTATCTCAAAGGACCCTCTCTCACAATTTTTTTTCCTGTTATTTTAGCTGCGTGTTCTCAGTAGCTAATCCCCTGTGCTAAAAAGATAGGCCTATATTGTATGGTTTACAGAATCGGGGCATAGGATAATAATAATAATAATCAACAATGGACTACATTGAGGTGTATACAACACAAATTTATTGAATTAACTTCAGATATACAGTAAACGGTATACACAACTAATTAAAATATATCTACAATGAAAATACAATTAAAATAATACAATAATACATACAAAAACACATTTAATGCATCACATGAACAAAAATTTATTCACATGAATAAAAATTATTTGTTACAATACAAAATAACATGCCAGTAAAGTTCTCTCTCTCTCTCTCAATCACACACACACACACACACACTTTTGTTCGCGGCCGCACATCTCTCACGCCTAATTATTATCATCATGGCACACACACTTTGCACTCTAGCCAAGTCGCCTATGATGCACTTCGGATACCAACAATAAAAAAGACATAGGCCTAGGCTACAATGGTCAAATAATAGTTATTTTATCTAGTACCTTCCACAGGATCGCAGCTGAGTGGGAACACGATCTCCCTGGTCCAGCAACACACGTACATCCCGTAGTTTGAACTTCTCCAGCTTCAGTTACCAGCACCCAAGCATTATGCCACGCATTGTTTAAACACTGGCTAGGCTCTACATTTGCTTTTAGATAAATAAAGTGATCATGTTTGTATGACATAACACAACCGACTTTATTGCTATGCAGATATTGGTATGCCTCGGAGGCTTTCAGATTGTCCATTGCTTTTCCATCTATTGCCATGGATTGTATGAAGTAGGAACAAATATTACTGTACGTTATCCTGGGCCACGTCGTCATGTTATCCTCCCAGTTCTGTACTGAATTCGGGTGGGGGATAGTAACGCTATCGCCAGTCAACGTAGTGGGACCGTGTTCCCAAGCTAGCATATTAATAGCTGTGTTTACACCAGCAGACGCTGTACAAACCACTTCCGGCGGAAATTAAGTGCATATGTGTAGAGTTATGGCGCCGCCCGAGATTTGGCGCATAAACTTGTCTATTGTTTGCTTACCCTTGAGTGCTGCTTTGCTGCTTCCGGGAGCGCACGTAACCGGAACGCGCTTATTATAGCACGGGTCATACCATTTCCCACAACAGGGGGGAGGCAGTATAGAGGTGGAGGGATGTTTATTTTGCTTAAGGTATCTTTCTGATGGTAACATTACTTTGTTTAAGCTGCATTAATAATATTGATGATCTTTTTTTTTGATCTTGTTAAAACATGTGTTGGTTTTCATGTCATGGTTATCATGTACATTATCAAGCCAAAAGCTAGCCTGTACAATGGTACTTCCTAATTTCGTGTGGCGGGAAGTTTGTGTGCTATTCGGGAGGGTTGGTGGTATGCTCTGTTACCAGAGTACAACAGATGATAGAGAGCTGTAGCAGCAATTTGCCTTTGTGTTTAACAGGCATAGGCTATAATGCTGCTTCATTAGCATTCATTGAGGGTTTTTTTTTTTGTTTGTTTGTTTTTTTTCTCTTATTTTGTACTTTGCACGTATTGTTTTGGATTATCAATAAATTTTCTATTTATGCCCCGTCCCTCATCTTGTCATGCCCTACCTTCCTAACTCCTCCCTAACCCTCGGACTACAGCACCTGACTTGGGACGGTCTCAAAAGTCGTCCATTGTGACACTTCCTGTTTCCAGATGTAAACAAGGGCACCTATTGTGTGCAGCCAATGTGAAGCTGAAGTAACTTACCTTGAGCTTTCTGACGGCATCTTTTACGGTTTCTGTACCTTTGGGTTGATCAACTTCTGTATTTCCTAGAAACTATGGGAGAAACATGAAAATCATATGATTTTCAATGAAACAACAAGCGATATATAGAGATTATTTAATACTTATTATTATTATTATTATTATTGAACAAAAGGCAAACCACACCAGTACTTTCATTTATTGTGAGGACATTCTTAATTATGGGTTCAATTATAATGTAAATATTTCATAATCATTCATAAACCAATATGAACAACACTACATTCAGGTTCCAACAGATGGAGCTATTAACCTTTTACCCAGTCCTTGTGGTCAAGATGCTGTGCTAGCTGATTTAACAAACATACCCTAATGGTTAAGGTTAACACCTTGCAATTACTTCTTTAGTCTAATGACTACTCTATTAAAATTAATAAATGACCAGTATTTTGACAGTATTTCCAAACTATACTTATGTGATTTTCTTGTCTGACCTATTTTTACTTATAACATTAACTTCACTCACATTAACATTTCTTTTTTTTTCTGATGAGGCTATAACAGAATAATCTTTAAAGTTCCCTCCGCCTCTCTAAACACTAATTTCTGTGATTCAGTCATTACTGCTGGTCAGCCACTTTCTAAAAATGCATTGAAAGTAATGGATTTATGATTAGTCCCCATACTCTTCTTGGTGGACAAGAACTGCACTATCTTCCAAACTGGAGTTAAACAAATCAGACCCCGTAAATGCATCTGCAGCACGTAGTTATGATGAATGTTGTCCACACTCAAGGGCAAGGGAGCAAGGTGGAACAGAAAGTGAGGCAGGAGTGATAGATACACTACATTACACTGGGTGCAGAGTCTCTTGTTTCTGACGACTGTTCCCTGCTGGTCCGAATATGTTCTTTTTTAGCCAAAGACATCCAGCCTTTGCTCATCTATCACCTCCTACACTGGCAAAATACCATTTTTCCTTCTTTAATTCACTTTCTTTGTCTCTTCTCTTTTCCTCTCCAAAGGCAGACAACACTGCAGAAACTTCAGCAGCTCTGTGAATCAAAATCATTTTATTTTTGGGAGGACTTCAGTAAGACATCTTTGAGTCACTGCTCAGAGCAGACAGCTTCTAAACAGAAGATGAGTCTTTGGTGAAACAGAGCGTAAAACAGCACTGACAGTGAATACGAGATGTTCTTTCCCACAAGAAGTTTGATGAATAACAAAAGAGACACAAACAAATTCATTGTTTTGTGAAAAGACTGCAAGAAAAAAGGTGTATGCATTGATCCTTCCATTTAGGCTGTCTCTGTTTAGACCCCTGGATATTTATTGTAAATAAATATATATACGTTTGGTTATAAATGAAAAAAGATAGAGTCACCTTTATTTATATAGTGCTTTTTACAATACAGATTGTATCAAAGCAGCTTCACAGTGATAACATGAAATTAGATAGATATAGAAATAGATATACATACTACCGCTCTAAACTTTGGTGTCATTAAGCCTCTTTTTTAATTAATAGTTTAAATAGTATAGTAATAGTAATTAACAGAAAGCCTTAAAATGATTAGATAAAATATTTATAACATTACAAAAGATTTCTCTCACAAATAAATGCTGTTCTTTTTAACTTTCTATTAATCAAAGAAAAAAATGTAAAAGGGATATATTAAAGCATCTTTGGTGTTTCCATGAAAATCAAAACTAATGTGGAAATGACGTCATTGACAGGCCATGCAATGACAGTAACGCAGAGTAACGGCCAGTGTCATTGCATGGCCTAGTCAATGACGTCATTGACAGGCCAGGCCTACTACGTTATATCCCCCTGCCAACGACACGTTAGAAAGATTCATGGACACTCTGACGTAGAACGAATGCTTGGTCTTTTATTTAAAGGGGCCGCAAAGCAAACAAGCATGTTGATCATTATTTTTGCAGACTGACCAAGTAGGGTATAAGTTAACCTCGTGGAATCTTTTAATGAGAAATTGATCGATGGAAAGAACTTAAAAATTGACAAAAGTGACATGTTTGCAGACTAAATAAACCAATTAAAGGACATATTGCAGGTTAGAGGACCCAACGATTCAATGCATAGAAAAATAATTTTCTTTAAAATATACTTATAAATACACTACAGAAGCTTCTGGAGTTGTTCTTGACAGAAAATTTTACTTCCGTGTCTGAAAATGGTCGTGATGGGCATGACGCAACGAGCGGGAGAGCGGTCGATTCAAACAACAGGAAAACTATGGATCGCAATGACATTTCGGACGCTGCGGAAATACTCCTATGACGGATCAAGCCATAAAGTTATGAGCCTGCTATGCTAAAGAGAGCAGGGACAGGCCGGGGTAATGTTAGACAGAACGGTCAGAGACAAATTGGGTTGTGGTGTGAGGAGAACCAGTGGAGAAACACTGTGCTCCCAATATTGTACAGATTATTATGATCAACAGACCAGCAGACATTAGTATGTTTAGGGTAGATTTATTCTATTAAATGTATAAAAACTATACTTGAGTATATTTTTATTGTACTAAAAGCATACAGGTAATTTTTCAATACACCTGGGGCCGTATTCACAAAGAATTTTAAGGCTAAAAGTAGCTCCTAACAGACGAATTTAGGAGCAACTCCTAAAAAT
>JAOTRC010000043.1:7574215-7587145 GCA_027497675.1 Cyprinella lutrensis
ATTGAAGTCCATTATATGGAGAAAATCCTGGAATGTTTTCATCAAAAACCTTAATTTCTTTTCGACTGAAGAAAGAACGACATGGACATCTTGAATGACATGGGGGTGAGTAAATTTTTAGCAAAAGTTTTTTCAAAAGTGAACTACTCCTTTAAGAGGCAATTTCAGAACACAGGGAAAAGCAGTGCCAAATATTTAATAAAACTACAAATAAACAAACATAAATACATCTATGCTTTGACTTAAAAGCACTGGATTTGGGGCAATGGTAAACCAACTATAATGCAGCCTGATTTTTTTTTTTTTTTGAAACCTTGTGTAACAGAGTAATTTTCAAACATACAACAATGAAGCCAGGGTCATTGGTGCATAATGGAATTATAAACCTAAAGCACTTCAATGAACCATGTTCATTCTCTTCACCTAGTTACTGTAGAGCAAAACAGCTTGGGAAATTTCAGCCAAAAAGGCTGTAACAAGAGAGTCAACTGTTGACTCGTCCAGAATGATGGCCCTCCCTCGATTGTTGTGTGGATAACTTTATAGCTTTGTAAAGGAATGGACTGGCAAATCTTTCACTGCTCTCTAAATGTTCTAACTACCCCACAATTGGCTTAATTCCCTTCCCTTTTTGTGAATGTCTCAAAGAATGGCACCGTGCCATCTGGCCTACATTACAGAGAAGAATAGATGACTTCCTTCACTGTTTTGGTCCCATCTCAGAGACAGGACAGTTGTGGCCTTCGAGAATGCTGAGCCAAGCGATGCTTTGGCTTTTGTGCAGATACAAGTCCATGCAATTTAAAAAAAAAACACTCCCAATTGCAAACTACTTAGAACTTCCATCCCCTGCAGTCTGTTTTTATAGTAAATTAGATGCATCCTTATGGATCTCAATAAACTGTTTCAGCATCCATGGAGACATAGTGATAGTTCACCCTAAAATCCTCACATCGTTTTTGTGTTGTTTTTCTGTAGAAAACAAAACATTAAGACAGTTCCATACTCTTTTCTTTGCAATTACAAGGAATGGGAAATGAGGCTTTCAATCTTTAAGAAAAGAAATGAAACAAAAGCCACAAAAGAATCATAAAAGAAGTTCATGACTCGTTCACTGGTATATTTCAGGTATTGTGAGGTAATACAATAACTTCGCGTGAGGATCTGATAAATGAATTAATATTTTGGTAATATTTGTTAGAGATTCATATTTTTATTCAACAAGGATAAAGAATCTGTCTTTTTGACCTTGAACCGTTTGTTTCCCACTGAAGTGCATTGTATGGAGAAAAATCCTAAATGTTTTCATCAAAACCTTTTTTTTTTTTCGACTGAAGAAAGAAAGACATGGACATCTTGGATGACATGGGGGTGATTAAATTATCAGCAAAAGTTTTTTGAAAAGTGAACAATTCCTTTAAATTGGTTATGGCAGGCTTTCACACTGTTACAAACAAAAAGTATGATTTAAATAAATGATGTTCTTTCTTTCCATCCATCAGAATCAGAAAAAAAATACAGTACTGACATGTTTGAGTCATATTTTTCAATGAAACATTGGTCTGGTTCACTGGGTTCATACGAGTACATTGGCACAGAACAGGTGAAGATTTGCATTGTCCATTTCTCACATAAAGCTTTTGTGTAACTTGGAATATAGCATAACCTTACTCGTTATGGCAACCATGTACCTTTCTATAGCTTGTGTGTCCTTTTCTTATGCTTGAATGCTTTAGTTCCCATTCACTGTGCTGCTTGTAAAGGAAAAAAACAAACACCATCTTCAGAAATTCTCCTGCTTCCACAAAAGAAAGAAACAATAAAAACTTTAGTTTATGGTTCAATTCTCACAAATAACTAGTTGCTTATTAGCATGCCTAATACTAGGATATTGGCTGTTTATTAGTACTTATAAAGCACATTAATGCCTTATTCTGCATCCTATCCAATACCTAAACTTAAAATAATGTACAAACTAGTAAAAAGCAGTAATTAGAAGTGTATTGAGACAAAAAATAATAGTTAGTTAATAGCGATTATCAGACCCTCAACTTAAGTGTGACCAAACAACATCCAGTTTGGAACAAAATGAGTGTGTGTAAATGATGGCAATTTTCATTTTGGGGGTGAACAATCCATTTAATTCCCTCAAGTCTCAAAATAAAGAACTCAAAGAATCATCCTCTAAAATAAACTAAACTAAACCCACACACCCCTGACTCACCACTCTTGAAATCAGAGAAGGCAAGAATGGTCACAGCACAATATTTGCTCTATCCCAGCATGCCTTAACATGCCTCTAGCTGTCAAGGCAAAGAAGAGAGCCGCACTAGCAGTGAGAACCGAGAGGATCCTTGAATGCCATTTCATGTGACCTCCTATAGAAAAAGGTGTTGCTATAGGAAAAAGGGGTTTTTGCACCTGCCTCAAGAGGGCCTTTAGAGTTTTAAGTCTCATTGCATTCTTTCCCTGACAACTAAAGAGCACGAATAATAGCGTCTCGCATATCTGACCTCAGCCCCCACTCCCAGAACTCTCAGGAGAGACCGAATTGGTTAAAGGACCTCCGCAAATCTGTGTTTTGTTCTCAAGCCCACTGCCCTTGATGGTAATCTCCCCTGCCCAGGGGACAGACGTCTTTCACACCATTGGGGAGAAAGATTTATGTGGGGTGAAACAAGAGAAATGTCCGTGGACACTGTTGTTATAGTGGAAGAATGAATGAAAGAAGGGAATTTTATAGGGCTGGGTATTGACACAAATTTCACAATTCGATTCGATTTACAAGCTTTTACGATAAGCTTCAATACTGATTATTTTGGATATCAGTTAAACGGACGTCATTTGAAATGTGAGACTTTATTTAGTATCAGTAGTTACAAAGCACAGAGATTATTGTGATTTATTGGATGGGATGCTCGCTACAATGTTCCATCCATTCATCAAATGAAAACAGAATGACTAAACAATTCTTGAGATTTAAGAATCGATATCGCTTCGTAAAAAAGAGAATCGATTAATAACGAGAAATCATCAATTTCAAACATCATCTTTTAAAAACATAAAGAAAATAGAGAATAAACAGTACAACCCTATTTTATAACAGATATGAAAGGACCCATATGATCACAAGAAACCCTAAAATTCACAAGCACATAGAGCAGAAATAGATGCTGAATTGCGTCTAAAGGTATCAGTTCACTGGCCTTTGCCCTAATAGTCTTGTGTGGTGTACAGTGGTGGTCATTCAAATCTCACGTTCATTCATGAGAATAAAGGCGCTGGTATGGATTTCGTGGGATGTTGTATTTGGTTTCATCCAGCCCTGCGTTCAGTAGACTGTTACTTGGGACATGTAAACACTTCTTAAGCTGGTGGGAGGATAAAGTGCCAGGTAACGGGATCTTGCTTCTCACACAGGGGCCAAACTACGCTTTGTGCCTGACAAATCTACACCTGGTTGGCATGGGAACCATTTTCCTATTGGCAGCCCATCATTATTGACAAATTGTCAAGATCTAATGACTATGACTATCTGTACAAGCATACTTTATATATCTCCAATTATAAAACATGTCGGAGCGAGAAAAAAGTGATAGTTAGGGTGCGCGACATTTTCAGTATTTAGTATTTATTCACTGTTATTTTAGTGGATATATAAAATTAATTGATGTCAAGAATATTTCAATAGTTTAATGCGATTTATTTAGCCATTAAATGTCTAAATTATGAGTGCATTAACACAGATCAATACTGAAAGATGAAAATCGAGTACTGAAAATGTAATAAAATGGCTCAATTGAGCTTTCTCATTTTTGTACAGTATATTTCAAAGAATAAGTTCATTTGGAAATTGATTATTTTTAACTACATTTAACAGCAATTGCATTTTAACATTTCTAATGCAGCAATGGCTCATTGGTTAAGATATTAAATGTATGAAAAAAATTCAAAAGGCTGAAATATATTGTGACTATTTTTTTTTAAAGCTATAGCGCCTAGTTATTTTAGTGGACATATAGATGATTTACTTGCATATGAAATACTTACACAATCACGTCTGCATGCCAGAAAATTCGCACTAAATCACCATCTAAATGATCACCTTGGAAGTTAAAATGATTTGCTTGCAGGCAAGATAAAAACAAGTTCAGCTCTCATCTATTGCAGTTACACAGAATAATTGTTATAGAGAACAATTATTCAAAACAGTACTCGTGTGCCAGCTATCATTTAGAAGACATAAAATGACAAATGACTGTAATTAGAGATATATAAGAAGATCATATTATCATATCATATTTTCAGTTGGCTTTTTTTATAACAACATTTTTTTTTTCTTTTTGGGTCGGGTACTCTACAATCAGATTCATATATATTTGTTTATATATATATAATGGTTTATTATGTTCACCAAGACTGCATTTGATCAAAATAAATAATAAACAGTTTTAAAATGTTTTAAAACCTAATTTATTCCCAATGGCAATTTATTCCTGATGGATTCCTGAAGCTGAATTTTCAGCAGCCATTATTTCAATCTTCAGTGTTACATGATCCTTCAGAAATCATTCCAATATTCTGATTTGGTGTTCAAGAAACATTTCTTATTTTTATCCTTGTTCTTAAACGGTTGTGCTGTTTAATATTTTTGTGGAAATCATGATAAAGTTTTTTTTTTCAGGATTATCTGACGAATACAAAGTTTAAAAAGAACATCATTTATTTTAAGTATACTTTGTTTTGTAACAAAGTAAAAGTTTTTACTATCACTTTTAATTAATTTAATGCATCCTTACTGAATAAAAGTACTAATTTAATAATACAAATAACAATCTCCCAAACATCCTTCATCCTGGCTCACAAGCGGCAGGCCAAAAAATCCATTCTATCTGCCTCAGATCCAATGAAGTGCAACTGTACACAGATGACAACAGACAGTAATAAAGATAACGCGCAGTTGTCCCCAACCCCACCCGTCTGTCCCTCCTTATCAACACAATCTTCTTCCACAACAGCTTAAAAAGCAAGACATTATCTGCAAATAGGAAGTCAATCCATCATCTCTTACACAAAACACCTTACAATAAAAGAACACACAGTGTCTATATCCACATAATGCAATTTCGGCAAAAGTCAACTTTTCCTATTTGCCTTTAACGCCTTTAAACCACAGTTGCCTTTTTGGGGGATTTTGAGATTTGTACAGAACCCTGGCCTGTCATTTGTCAAATAACGCCATAGAAGTAAACTGCCGCCACGATTACAGGTGAAGGGAGCGAAAAAAGTAAGGGTTTCAACATGGGCAGGAAAGACTTTTAGCCATGATGTGGACGATTAGCCATGATGATGGTAGGTTGTGGGCCATAAAGAGTATTATAAATCGTCCTTTCATGACCCAAGAGCTGTAATTACGGTTTTCCTATTGGTTTTTGGCACTAACGCACAGTGTGAGACCAAGAGGTTCAGACACCAAGGACTGACGCTACTCGACAAAAAAAACAAAACAATACAAACAACAGCTGTTAGCCTTTACAGCATCACCCTTAAAAGGAAGAGGACATGCTACAGCAAATTCAGATCAAAGATTTTGGAGAATAAATATCTAGTGCTATGAGTACATTAGTACATGTTTGGTGTTTGCTAATATTTTCTGGAATTCACTTGTGGTTTAAAGCTTTGAAGATCACTAAATCGCCACTTAGAATGGACCTAATTGTCTCGGAAAGATATCATTTAGACAGAGCTGTGTTTATGGCACTGGACCAGAATGAGAGACCTTTCAGCTTTGACCTTGTGAATAGCCACCACGCACACCTGCTTTTATTGAGAGGACACAAATGCACTGGTGGAACAGCTGATAGCTCATTGTGCCAAGCAAACAAAGAGCTAATCTAACTTTGTGACCATTAAAGTTTAAGAAACTCGTTGAAATAGTATGGAAGCTTGTTTCTGCCACTGAATTAAAAAAAAAAGAAAAAAATAATTGCGACTTTTTATCACACAATTACGAGATGTAAAGTCAGAATTGTGAGATATAAAGACGCAATTGCGTGTTATAAAGTCAGAATTGCGAGATATAGTCAGAATTGAGTGATATAAAGCAATTCTGAGAAAAAATAACAGAAGTGACTTTTTATCCCACAATTGGGACTTTTTTTCTCACAATTGCGGGTTTACATCTCACAATTCTGACTTTATATCTCGCAATTCTGACTTAATATCTCTCAATTCTGACTTTATCTCTTGCAATTTTATAACTCATAATTGCGAGTTTATAAGTCGAAATTCTGACATCTTTTCTCAGAATTGTGAGATATAAACTCGCAATTGCGAGTTATCAGGCCAATTCTAAGGGGAAAAAAGACTAACTTTTTTCAACCTCAGAATAGTTTAAATCTCATAATTCTGACTTTACAACACTCAATTTCGATTGTATATCATGCATTTCTGACTTTATAACACGCAATTGCGACTTTATATCATGCAATTCTGACTTTATATCTCAGAATTTTGACTTCATAACATGCAATTGTGACTTTATATCACACAATTCTGACTTTATATCTCGCAATTCTGACTTTATAACACAAATGCGACTATATTACGCAATTGTGACTTATATCATGCAATTCTGACTTTATATCTCACAATTCTGACTTTATATCTTGCAATTCTGACTTTATATCTCGCAATTTTGACTTTATACCACGCAACTCTGACTTTATAACACTCAATTGCGACTTTATTTCACGCAATTCTCTGACTTTACATCACGCAATTTGACTTTATATCTCGCAATTTGACTTTATATCTCGCAATTCTGACTTTATATCTCACAATTCTGACTTTATAACACGCAATTGCGACTTTATATTACACAATTCTGACTTTATATCATGCAATTCTGACTTTATATCTCGCAATTCTGACTTTATATCACCCAATTCTGACTTTATATCTCGCAATTATGACTTTATATCTCGCAATTCTGACTTTATATCTCACAATTCTGACTTTACATCTCGCAATTGTGAAAAAAAAAGTCAGAATTGTGAGATAAAAAGTCGCAATTACCTTTTTTATTTTTCATTCTGTGGCAGAAACAAGCTTCCATAGTGACCCAGCTTACTAAAAACTTGACCGGCAGGTCTTCAACCCTATACAACTAGGGATAATGTGTATAATAAAACTAATTGGGCTCAGAATTAGATGCATCAAACAAAACAGCACCCTACAGACTGAATGATTTACCTGCTGCAATTACAACACTCCCGATCTCATCAACTAATCTCGGACATTACGCATGCTATTAGAATGCACATCCTTTAAGCCCCCCAACTATTGTGTGGTAAAGTAAAAATGACAAGCATTAAGCAGAAACATATGTTCTCGTTCCTGTCACTGAATGTTAGCTATACCCTCTGTTCCTGCAGGATTAATGTGAATAGATTACGACACAAGTGCTGTAAAACACAGATGTGTCGCATCTCAGTTCCCATTCATCAGTGCGGTCCCCACCCTTTTAGCTGGCATGTTGGGAGTATCACATCTCTAAAACATGCATATAAGCACATCTAAGCCACTATTTGGTCATTTTGGGCTCACTGGTTAATAAAAGTACCCATTTGGCTGGTTAACAGTAAAGAGTCGATTTTGACCCCTACAGACGGACCAGACTTTACAAAAAAATGAATTGCCTTGAAGACACATCAGTTTTAGGTAACTTTGCCAGATTGTTCCACACAATAAAGTCCAAGTCTGTGTTGCATATGTAGCCTACTTAGGTTTCAAATATTGTGAGGCAAAAAGCCACGTGCAGCACAGCAGGCAAACCCACTGCATGAACTTTCAATCTTCCGTTTATATTTTGAATGTCAAGGTGTGAGATATGCCTCACTGCATGTACTGTAGGTCATTGCTGGGTCAAATTGACTAACTAAACACATTCCCCATAAAAAAGGACAACATGATTGCTGCATGATGAGGCAGAGGTAATATATTATGCGTGTTTTCCATGTATATGCACAGTTGTTGTTTACTTTTGTATTATAAACAATTTTGTTAGTGTGAGGGGTCACCACTTCATTTTCTTAAAAAAACCAAAACCAGTTGAGAACCACCGATCTCGAGAGAATTTCCCCATGAACTGTTGATTTGTAATCAATGTTATGAAAACATTGCATGGAGTATGCATTATGGATGTAAACCACAAGCAACAAATAAAGTTTGGGATGCTTTAATTGAATTTTTGATAGTGGAGAAGTGGAAAATGAGAGTTATTATTCTGCTTGATAACTTCAAAAATCCTTTGAATCACCGGTTATATCACAAAGCCTCTAAGATTAATGATAAATCCAGACTCTTTGTACTGATGGGGTACATGAGAAGTGCACAAACACACATTTTCTCTCTCTCACTCACTGACCCTCTCACACACACATACTTTAGCCATCTCTTGATCCCAGGGGCTCCCATTCTCACAAAGTGGGTTAAATACAGCCCATTTAGCTCACAGGATAATGCCGTCTCACTGCTCCCCTTGAAAAGAGTTTCAAGGGTGGGTTAAAGAAAAATTCAATTCACATCTCTGCATCAACACTTCTCAGAAGGAGAAACGAGACCCCCACTCGAGTCTACTATAAGTGAATCTGTTTATTGACTGGAAAATCTGTGGATTACTGAAAACAAAGGAGTTGCTGAGCCAGGACAGGGCTTGAGAACATCCATTTCCACTTTTTTTAATCTCTTCTAAATTAATTGTAATACAAAAATAAAAATGTCCAAGCTGCCGCCCAAACAAAAAAAAAAGTGGATGGTGCTTAAAATTGCCTAAATAAAAAAAATATCCAAGCACCATAAAAGTATCCAAGTCTGAAAATAATGACAAAATATATTTGGTCTCTGGCGGAACTATTCCTTTAAGAAAGCACTGGCGTTCACCTACAAGAATGCTGCCGCTAACTAAAAGGTTGCGCTTCACATGCCGATCGCGTCAAAGATTTCGTAGATCATGTGTAAAGAGTAGATGAAAACTCAAGGACTTTGTTGTAATGATTACATGTAATCTGTGTCATGGAAATGAAGGCATTCCATTTGTTTTAAAATATGATTAGCGAATAGTGCCTGTGGGTTTTCAAAGGACTCAGTGAAACATGTTAAGGCAGTTAACATAAATCTAGCATCAGAACTTTCATTTAAAGTCATCATGTCATATCATGTTTAATCCACCCTTTTTAACCTCACCAACAAATTCCCGACAATAAATTACTTCATAATGGATATGCCGCACAAAGTTGACGCTATTTTCTGAAGCTAAAGTAACTGTTGAGATCATCAATCCAACAAGAAACAGATGAGATCTTTTACGTAATAAAGTAATGTTAAGAAACATGAGTAATCAAAGAGTTGTCAGAGTTCTTTTGTCCAAAGTCTCAAAGTAAATCAACAAGTATTAGGTCATCAATACATACATTGAAGAAACCATAAATAAATTTTCATTACTGACTACCATACAACAGTTGTGTACCATAAACCTTCCTTTTCTTTTTGCCAAATATTACCTTTGTTTATAGAACTATTGTATAAAACCAAAATCACATTTACAATTGAGTTTGCCACTTAAAAAGCTGGTCTATCTAAAGCACTGCACACAGGGAAAAGGTCATGGAGGTTATTCGGTCTCCAGGTTTCCCTGCAGCACGAAGAAAGCTTTGTTTTGGGAAACGCGTATTGTTATTTGCAACCACAGAGTTCTCAACAGGACGTTCCTGCCTCCTATCGCTTAGGCATCCATAAACAGCAGGTGGGAAGCCTTGTTTGCTGTGATTTTTAATGCAGAATTTCGCTCAGCGATTAAATATCCCGGTGGGGTGTCCTTTTACAGCTGTTCTCCTCCGGCCTGCTGTGTAGCCTCAGGCCACGATCAGTCAAAGAGCGACAAATTGATGGCATGACAAAAGAAAAGTCCACCATGAGGCAAGAAAGTAGACTGCACTCTGATAGTCCTAGCACAAAGTCAGGCACTTTCACAAAGTGAAACTGATCTGTGAGTATTAAAAATGAAGTGCAGCTCTCCCCCAACAAGGTAACATTTTATAGTAACTTTCATTAATAAAACTCAACTGAAAAATGAACAGAAGTTTAATGACATTTGTAGATGTTCATTAACATTTCAATAATTATTTGTAAGCATTTCAATTATTCAGTCTGTTATAATAAGTTCATTAGTAAACTTTAACAAGCACATTCTCTCATATTTCTAGATACGTGAACATATTAACTATTGATCCGTTTATCATTATATAATGTTTGTTAATTATTTATTAATGAAAGTTGTTATAAAGTGTTACCCTCAACAATACTACATCGCCATAAAACAATCAAACAGACATATAGAGTCGCACAGTGAACACTTGATCTCTCTAACCCTGGCATATCAAGAATTTATACCTCCCATAAATCTGTAAACACAACCAGGCAAGCAGATCTTCATGGTATATGTTATTTGAGATGCAACCCTCAAAAATGCAAATGGTAAACCCACACACTTTAATGCAAGTTTGACAATTATCCCTCTATAATGTGATGACAGCAACAGTGATCTCTGTCAATCAAATATTTATAAAGAGGTTCTCAGTTTCTTAGATCTCTCGGTTGCCTTACATGACAGCTGTGCATTTTCTTAATTAAATGGGCTGCAACTGAAGTCATGGCAGAACGATACACATGGGAAGAGACATAACTTCCGAAACTACTGTAGCTATGGTGTAGGCAGATCCCACAAACCACCACAAAAACTTTAAACAAGTCCAGGCTAACGCTAACACAAAATTACTGAGAAAGACACCAGATGGAGTAAAAGTTGGCGTCATACCTACTAACTTTATAAAAAATAAAAACACACTCCAAACCTGTCAAAATATTTTGATAATATGTGCATCAGTTACGTTTGGAAGATTAAAAAAAAATATGAACAACTATTTAAAAAAATAGATAAAAAAGTAAATAAGTTTAAAGAAAATGCAACTGGTGGCAAAAATAAATCTGTTGAACCAGATAGATAGACAGACAGACAGACAGACAGAGATAGATAGATAGATAGATAGATAGATAGATAGATATATTTTTTTTGCTTTTTTTGCGGTTTATTTTGCTTTCTGTATGTCTCGTCGACTTTTTAACAAGTCTAACACACACATGTGCCAGTGGTCCAGCTCGCATCTGTGTAGCTACTCACCTCTCCTCTGCGATGCAGCCGGTGACAGAGCAATGAACACACAGATCAACCGCTCCAGAAACAGACACCTGCAACGATCACACACATTTGCTTAGTTTTTTTCTCCCCATCTTCATCATTTACACTCTAAAAAGATTCTAAAGTGCATTTCTCACTTATACCTTCTTGCCATTTCAGTTTTTAAAACTGATCTGTTCAGACAGCTACATGGGATCCTGGTTGGAAGGTGGATGAAAGTTTCCCGCTTTAGAATGAGAGCAACCCTCGCGCCAGTGCAACAGCTGATGAGAGTGATCCGAGAGAACGCTGATGAACGAAACGGAGAGAGAGGACAGCGGCACACGAACACCTCTGGGTCCTAAAGCCTACCAAACAACTCACCTGACCCTGTGACGCCTTTTTTTCTGTCTTGTTTTCTTGTAATAATTTTTTTTAACTTTTCTCTTGACTTTATAGCAGTTTTAGCAGAAAGCTGTTTTCTTAACAACTGAACTTTTTTGTTATGTGAAAGGCCTAACTAACAGTTTTCTTGAGGCATCAATAGATGCTTTAGTTTTTTCCTGGTCAAGAAGTGTACAAATTGAATATATTTTTTAATTGAATATTGCTGCTCCATGGATCGCTCCATGAGCGATTAGATCAGATTTATTTTCTTGAGAGAAAAAAATAAAAGACAACACTTTTTTATTTTTTTAACCAAAGTAATTCTACAAAATTCAAAATTTTAAATTCTAATGAAAAAATGTTTTAAGTGATATACAGTGATTAAAGGAGAACTATGGCACAAAATGAACCTTTGGTCTAATAAAACATTGGTACCTAGTCATTGTTTAAGAAGAAGATACTTTATAAAGACAGTCCACTTCTGTACACTTACAAAGTTCTCAATCCTTCGTTTTGCATGCAGGAACTGTGGTAGTGTGGGGCTATTTTGAGCCTTGTTAGTGGTATTAACTAGCAATTTCTTTTTACTTAAAGGGGGGGGGGGTTGAATGCGATTTCACTTTTTTAATTTTAAATAGTGTGTAATGTTGCTGTTGGTGCATGAAAAGTATCTGCAAAGTTGCAGCGCTGAAAGTTCAGTGTAAGCAGAGATATCGCCTTTTAAAAATCAGGAAGTATATTACAAAAACGACTTGATTGGGACTACAGCTGGGTTTTACACATCACTAACCCACACATTTGCATCAACCACTCCTTCCTTAAAATGCAAAAAAGGGCATGCGCATATTTCAGCAGCTCCAGCTCGTCGAGTGTGTTGTGTTCACGCAGCTGTCAGGTCTTCAGTTTTTGAGCTTCCCACGGATACTTCGTCAACAATGGATACAATTTATGTTTAATTATGTTCCAGAAAAGACGATCATAATCTAGCTCTCTGTCAACACCGGATTCCACAAGATCAACACTGGATTCCACAAGAATCTGTTACTAAAACATGAAGCAGTTCCGACTTTAAAACAAGAGGCAGCAGTTGTTGGGCCACAACCTGTAATAGGCCAAAACTTAAAGGGGCATTAGACAACAATGCTGTCAAACAGCGACTCCTAGAGTAACTGTGGAGTACTTGTTTTTAACATTACTGTTGTAAATACCACTCACGGAGGGCATGACGTGTTACATTGTATACTACATTGTGTTTATTTTGTTGTTTAATGAGATCTAATATATGTTGTTAGTGGTGAGAATTTTCA
>JAOTRC010000043.1:7612272-7633264 GCA_027497675.1 Cyprinella lutrensis
GGAAAAATTATTATTGAAAATAACATTGGAATAGTGTTCAATTTCACACTAACATATATAAATAATCTCTCACACAACTATAAAATGGTGAAAGAAATACTGACGAGGTCCTGATATTGGCTAGGGGGCGGAGAATTCGCATCATCTGTGTGTGTGTGTTTGCTTGGCCATCACTGGACGTGCTGTGATGATGATACTGTAGCTCAGTTCACAACGACAAAACACAGATCAATTGGTCTTGTCAATTGGACAATATAGCAAACTTTTTAAAAGTAAATTGTCCATTCAGAATCTTAGGGCATCCATTTCGGCGTCTCGCGTTCGTCATCCAGGTCAAAACGTTACTATTTGAGTGGGTGCGGCACAAAACCTCCTCGCGCTGTGCTCTGAAACGCATTACTTTTTCGAGGACGTTTTGTTGCTTCTTTTACCAAAGCGCAAGCGGATCTAGACCGGAAACAAAACAACAGGCACGCCGCAAATACACGTTTCGGCTTGTGAGCCGGCTTTGAGTGGATGACGAACGCGAGACGCCGAAATGGAACAGGACGCGTGCCGCGTCCTGTCGCAAAAGCATATGAAAAAACTACAAAGTTTGCTAGGACAAAAAGACCGTTAATCGCACGATAAAAAATTAACGCCGCTAAAAGGGGTTTGCGTTAACGCCGTTAATAACGCGTTAAACTGACAGCCCTAGTAATAATACAAAAGCAATATCATTACTGATTACCTCAAAGCCACTACTGGACAACGGAAAGCTGTATCAATTAGAATACTTTGAATTTCCATGTGTAACAGAGGCCAGCCTAGTATGGCAACACCAGTTTGAATCCCGCTCAAAGCGGTGCGAGTCGACTTGGAGGGGTTACACATGAATATCCATACTGATTGAAGCTAGGTGTATACTGGTGTTGTTATAAAAGGTTAACATGCAGTTCACCAGAAAAACATGCTTTTCGACCAGGATGGTTTGTATGGTGAAGCTGTTCCATCAAGGCAGTCTTGCAGCCTAAGTTTGGTAAAAAGCATGCTTGGGACACTAGCACATCAGTATCCAAAACACTACACTACATGTGCTGGTTATTGTCAGTGGGGTAAGGTAATGTGTGCAATGTATCTATCCATTACTGACATAAAGAAAACTTTTAAAACTCTCCTTTTTGGGTCCTTCCTTCTTGTGACAGAGCCACCTGTTCGATTTAAGCAGCCACTCAACGACTTGCAAGTATGGGAGAGAGACTTGGCTGTTCTTGAGTGTGAAGTTCCAGAGGACTCTGTTCCAATCACATGGTACTTAGAAGACAGGCGACTACAGCCTGGAGCCAAATATGGGATGGAAGAGTGGGGGACAAAGCGTCGACTGACAATTCGGGATATTGGGGTTGATGACGATGGAATTTATCTATGCGAGATGGCTGATGGGGGTAGAAGCATTGCAGAGGTAGCAGTCAAAGGTAAAACAAAAAAGTTATATTTATTTGCCATCATCTGTCTGGGACAACAAATTAATCTGATTAGCATTTGCAGTTGAATAATTTAAGTGACTCTCTTGAAGGCACTATAGTAAGAAAGCTGCCACGAAAAGTTGATGTTCTGGAGGGGGAAAATGCAGCCTTCTGTGTGGAGGTGGAGGAGGAGGAAATGGACATTCATTGGTACAAAGATGGAACAGAGCTAAGGGAAACCCATCAGACCATCCTCAAATCTTTTGGAAGGACACACATTTTGGTCTTTGTAAACACCACACCACAAGACTCTGGTTTGGTCATGTTCTATGTGGGTAGATCAAAAACTTCATCTCAGCTACGGGTGAAAGGTATGACAAATATTCTTTGGAATTATTAATATGTTAACACTTGTATTCCAGAATGCCCAAATCTATTATTTTTAACAACTTCTCTTGTGGTAATTTCAGCGGCAAGGCACTGTCCACCAAGCTGTCCAAATGGGGTACAGATAAACACAGAACGAGCGAATGCAGCTCTTCTTTCCTGGTTTCCAGCACAAGACTCTCGAAAGAATCCACCTTCAGGGTACATAATTGAGAGACAAGAGGTTGGCTCACAAGAGTGGCTGCAATGTTTGACGACAGACTCTGCAACCTCAGTGGAGATTCTTGGTGACAGTGTTCCATGCGAGGCAGACTACAGATTTCGGATTTGCAGTGTCAACAAATATGGAAGGAGTGGGAATGTAGAGTTCCCTCGAGCAGTTCACCTTGGTAAGCTCCTTTACAAGGCTGTCCGTTGCATACATGGACAAAAAACACTAACAAAGCTCATTCTTTCTAGTTCCAGTTGCCAGAATCCAAGCACCTCTACAAGATGCTTTAGTACCAGAGGGCCAGGATGCCTGTTTTACCATTGAGCTCTCTGCCTCAGTAATAGGCACTTGGTTTCTAAATGGAAATCAGCTTCAAGACGATGACCGCTTCTCAATAAGGCGTTCACGCACACACCAGTCCCTACGCATCCGCGGGGTACGAGACACAGACAATGGAGCAGAGATCACCTTCATTGCTTACGGAATTCGCGATTCTGCTGCTTTGTATATACAAGGTGAACCCTTAACTTTGATTTCCTTCCATTGATATATATATATATATATATATGAGGATATTAACCAGTGCTTTGTTGTATGTATTCCTCTTAATCAGCTCCACTGGTAAAATTCACTCCACTTTCTGAAATGGATCGAAACAAATTTGTGGAGGTTGGCAACCCTATAGTACTCTACTGTGAGCTGTCAGACCCCGAGGCTCCAGTTCGTTGGTATAAGAATGGCGTTGAACTTAATTCAATGGAAGGTCTGCATATCCAATCAGAAGGAACAATGAGGAGGATTGTCATCCAATCAGCAGATTTTTCCCACTCAGGAGTGTACAGCTGCGACGCTATTGATGACGTTATCAGGTTTAATGTGGAGGTTGAGGGTGAGTCATTTTTTGTTCTTATTTCTCCTTTCAAAATCAAATGAATATGTCCAATAAAAGAATCTTGCACTTGCAAGTCTCTAAAGTTTACTAAATACTGCTGAATGAAAACACATATAGCCCCACCAGTGAGGTTCTCAGTTCTTCCGGAGGCTGAGAGGAACAAATCCATTGAAGCAGGCTCAACAATAGCACTGCAATGTGAGCTCTCAGATCCACTCGCACAGGTCTCCTGGTACAAAGATGGTGCGAAACTTCTGCCACAAAGTGGACTAGACTTCAATTCCAAGGGCACAAAGAGGGAACTATTTGTCCAATCAGCTGAATTTTACCACTCAGGGGTGTATAGCTGCAAGACAAGGGGTGATGCGGTCCACTTCAATGTGGATGTTAAAGGTGAATTATATTTTTAGAAGTGAATTAAGTTACATTTCTATTTTGCCAGACAACTTACAAATGGCAAGACAATGGCAATGTTTTTTTAAATGTAAAAAATGACTATTAAAATCATAAAGTGGGATTAAAACACTCTAAAATATCCATAGCCCCACCTGTGAGGTTCTCAGCTGTCCCAGAGGTTAAGCGGAAAAAGTGCGTTGAAGCAGGCTGCCCCATTATTCTGCAGTGCGAGATTTCAGACTCTACTGCACAGGTCCAGTGGTACAAAGATGATGATCAGCTCCTTGTAGAATCTGGAGTAGACATCAAATCAGATGACTGCATGAGAACACTCAGTATTCAGTCAGCACACCCTTCTCATGCCGGTGTGTACAGCTGCACAACAAAGGATGATGTCATCAAGTTTCAAGTGGAGATAAGAGGTGATTTGCCATCTTTATTCATGACTTATAAATTAACTCTATGTCTTCTTGCAATTATGCAACTAACAATCACTGCTTTCTGTGTTCTTTCGAAATGTTTCAAAGATTTTATGTTGTACATTACCTCTGTCTAATTTTTCTGCTTTAGTTTTGCAATTTTGGATGATCTTTTCAGTCATAGGTTCTTGTATACTCAGTTGTTACAAGTTATCCTAAAGCAATTCGTCCTTTAATCTGGGTAGTTTCTTATAATTCTTGATGATTCTGATATGAACCATCATCTGTAGCTGAACCAGTGAGATTCTCAGCTGTCCCGGAAGCTGAGAAGAATATTTGCACTGAAGCTGGTGGCCACTTTGAACTCCACTGTAAGGTCTCAGATCCTACAGTCCATGTCCGCTGGTTCCATAACAATACACAGCTTCAGCCAGAGACTGGTTTGGATATTCAGTCAGAGGGAGATGCAAGAACACTGGTAGTCAATCCAGCTGAGCCTAGTCATTCTGGATTGTACCGCTGTGAAACATCTGATGACTCTGTCCAGTTCACTGTGGATATCAAAGGTGATTTGTGACTTTTTGAGAAACTTGTACATTCAGTAACACACTTGCAAAACTAGATGCACACTAACAATTCAAGCTTTTTTGTTGTCTGCGTCTCTTAGCTTCGCTGTTTTGGACATGCCTCTCACCATGCATCCAACTTATGGGCAGTGATTTGATACAGATGTTACATGTTTTGCATTACTTTATTTAACTTGTTACTTGGCAGATGGTCTGAGAAATCACAGATTAGGCAGTCTAGATAACTTTTTAATAACGGATATTAATTCTGTATATTCTTTAATAATGCAACGGATCACCTTTAGACCCACCGGTGATGTTCTCAACATTATCAGACACTGTGAAGAGCCAGCTGGTTGAAGCAGACTACTCCACTGATATGCAAGGTGAGATCTCAGATCCAAATGCCAAGGTGTGTTGTTACAAGGATGGTGTAGAGCTCGTCTCAAAAAGTCAGCCTCATATCAAATTGGAGTGTACCAGGAGATCGTTGGCTGTCAAGACAGCACAGCCCTCTAACTCTGGATGGTACGACTGTGTGAGAACGGGCGATGTCACCCAGTTTAATGTACAAGACAAAGGTGATTTTCAAATATTTGCTTCTAATCTTCTTAATGTTTTCGTGTGACAACTAACAATTGTGTGCTCTTTGTAGCTTATTTATTCTCTTATAATGTATTCTGACTGTTACTTGTACATGCCCTTGGTTTCAGTGGCCATAATTGGTTCTGTCTTTCTGCGTTTTGAACAATAGTCACATTTAATAAAGCTTTCTTTATCAATGGTCATCTGTAGTGCCACCACCAAGATTTTTGGCTGATCCTGAAGTTGAGATGACCAAATGCAATGAAGAAATGGAACTTGCTGCACTGCATTATGAAATCTCAGATTCCACTCCTTACGTCAGCCAGACCAAAGATGAGGAGGTCATGCTTCCTCCTTCTGAACCTGCAGCTGAATTAAAACCTGACTTGGAACTTGAATCTAAATATGAATTTGAACCTGAATCTGATCCTGGAATTCATTCAGATGCATCTAGAGGAACTTTAATCATCCACTCAACTGATACATCTCTTTTTGAAGAAAACAGCCCAAAGACAGCAAATGATCCCATCCAGTTTGAAATGGACCAAGGTGGTTTGCCACTTACTTGTACGCCATTCTAAATTAGGAACATTGACATGACTGAAGCAAGTCAGTTATTGTTTTCTTTGTGGCTTTCCTAACAGCAGAACTGTCTCACTATGAGGTGTTCAGTGGTGAGACCTATGATGACTCTGTCCAGTGCACTGTGGATATAAAAGGTGATATAATGCTACCTCAACCCAAGCATTTAACCCAGCACCACTGTGCCACTAACAAGGGTGGTTTTTACTATCCAATGGCTCTTCCTGGAGATGCTGGTCCCCTGCATCTTGGTTACCTACCCAAAACTGCTCCCAAAACTAATCCATGCTGTCCTGTCTTTATCCAACATCCAGTTGGTCTGCAAACCCTTTTTCCAAACTAACACTCATTCTATAGACTTACATATCTTCATTCTTCATTGAAGCACATCTCATTTAAACCTATACTGTACTCTGTCTACATTTGCTTGAGTCATCGTATTCATGTGCCATTCAGGATCATCATCAGTATTGTGCTGACTGAATTTGAGAGAACTTGAAAACAGAATGAATGGTTGAGTGAATGAAAGTTGGTGATCTGACTTCTTGCGTAATCATGTTTTGTTTTTAATATGTGTTTTAACCAATATTTGTCTTGTTTTTAGACCGCTCTGTGATATGGTCATCTCTCTTATTTTTTTTTCAATCTTGAAATAATCTTAGAAATTAACTAATCAATAAAACTACATCTTTATAAGCTTTTCTGATTACGAAGACAGAAAAGTACTTCAACTTTTCTTTGTGTAAACCACTCAACTATAGAAGAGTTCCTGAGAAGTTCGGGAACTGAGGCTGAGATCAGATCTGAAAAAGAGAACAACAAACTCACAGGGGAAAGATCTGGAGAAGGGACCCAAATGTCCATTCCAACAACCTTCAGACTGACCGGAGTGGAACCGCAGCCAGAACCAATGCTACAACCACTGCTACATCCACAGTTGCAACCAATGCTACATCCACAGTTACAACCAATTCTACAACCACAGTTACCGATGCTACAACCCCGGATACAACCACAACTGCAACCTCAGCTACAACAGCTGCAACCACAGTTGCAACCAATGAAGAGTACTTCAATTTCTGGAGATGAGGGCTCAAATCGCATCCCAATACAAGAGAGTGACTTGGATCAAGATGTCTTAGCTTTTAAGGTGGATGTTGAAGGTGATTTAAATAGTTAGCTCCATCATTCTGCAAATAATGATGAGAGCAAAATATAAGCCATTGACATTTACCACCTAACAACCATTTAACGTCATTCGTCTATTTGGATCCATTTACTGGATTTAGAAACAAAAACTGCCCTGCTCTATGTAGCTGCATTGTATTATTATTCACCAGTAAAACTATATCAGCAAATATTTATCTAACAAAGATCATCTCATTAAAAAATTCTATTCTATCATCTTGAATTTAACTTCTAGCAGAAAGAGAAAAACATTTTGACATGAAAAATCACTACAAACCTATAGTAAGATTATCGATTGTAAGGCTACATAAGTGCAGTTTAGCTTAGTTGATTTAAAATATGCAATGTAATGTGTCACAATTTTAATACATGTCTCTTTTCATATAACTTGAAATATCCCTAGCCTCGAGGACAAATTCCACACCAATTTGTGGAATGGATGAGCACTTGCCTATTGATGCAGACTGTTCCAGCGTACTGCTAACTGAGAACTCTGACCACACAACTCAAGAAAAAACTATATCCTGCCAACAAGATGAAGCAACAGTGATATTCAGTGAACCTACAACACAGCAAGAGCTCATCCAGTCATCAAATATATGTCTGCAAGAAGCAAATGAGACTGTCACCAAGGATGAATTTGCTTATCAAGAGGAACTAAAAGGTGATTTAAAGCTATGTTTAACACAGCATTAATGAACAAAAGCAACTAACTTTGTCTGGCTTTTCGCTTAAATGTTCTGTATCCAAATTGATTCAGACTCTTGATAGATAACTCACTATACAATACTCACATTGCCTTGTCCCCTTAAAACTGAAGAACCTGGTCATGAAGAAGAATTATTTACACAACCATTTGAAACTGAAGTTGTCCGACCCATTGAAGGTGATTCTCCAGTTCATTGGTACAAGGACAAAATACAATTTTACTCTGAAAATGAAAATGGACGTATTCTTGAAATGGAGGAAGATGTACAAAGACTGAATGCTCCATCCACTGAGTTGGGTCAATCAAAGGATGATGTCATAATATTTAAGGTGGATGTCCAAGGTGATTTTAAACTAGTTTAAATACACACACCTACATAATCAGTTTCAGTCATTCAAGCTTTATTTAAAAAATAGATAACTAAAATAAAATAAAAACATTTATTTAAAATATTACCTGCTTAGGTTAAATTGTCTGCTTCCATTAAAACATATTAAATTAAACCCCTTAGCTACATCTTTGCAAACTTCAAGTATCCATGAAACTAAAAGGAGCAAGTCAAATGATACAGTCATGGCTAATTTTCCACAACCTGAGGTATCAAGCACAATGGCAGAGGTGTGCTGGTACAAGGAAGGTGAGGATCTCCAACAATGTGACGTTATCACACAATCCGAGGAGACTTTCAGAGCTCTTGTTGTCAAAACATCCGAGCCATCTCACTCTGGGGAACACGCTTGTGAGACAGATGATGTCACCGTCCAGTTTGCAGTGGACCCACCAGGTGATTCATCAGTCATCTTCGCCAGCTCAATCCATCCGATTACCAAACTAACCACTTCAATCATGCAATTGTCCCTAAATTTCTAGAATCTATTGTTCCAATAAATGCCAGACTAATAGGTTGTTGTAGGATCTTACAACGCTAATGAAGATTTCATTAAAGATATTACTTTTTATTCAAGATAGTGCTTTTTCCCATTGAAGTAAAACAATTGTTAATCCCAATGTCGAAACTTTTACTCTAATTGTCTTCTTCAGATATCTATTTAGAAATTATCCTTTTGATATATTACTACTATTACTCCTACTAATAAATTCTACTAAATATTTTATCCTGGGGAAAGTCCAATCCCTAACAAATGTATGAAGGCAAAGGTCTGAACTATTAGTAAAAAAAACTAAATTTGTTTTCAGTATGTTTGTCTTTAATGTTTGTTTCCCATGTTTCGTCTTTGTTGTTAAATATATGTTACTTGTTGTTCTTCACTCTTGCGCTACTAATCTTTCATCTTATATTTTGATGTTTGAGAAAGTCTGCTTTGTATTTTCATTTGATTGATCATTACAGTTAATAGTCAGCAAATTCTTAAAGTCAAACAGACTCTTTCATAAAACGCTGAATGATTGTCAATAATTTGGCTCATTCTTTAGAAGTTGAGAAAGTTGAGAAAAACTATAAAAGTAACATAAAATATATGTTTTATAAATGAAAACAAACGATATAAAAGTAAATGTGTCTGTACAAAATTGTCTGTAGCTCTTCCAGTGACGTTCTCCAGTGTCCCTGAGGCTCAACGGACCAAATGCATTGAGTCAGGAAGACCCTTTAAACTGCAATGCGAAGTCTCAGACCCTGATGCGCAAGTCTGGTGGTACAAAGATGGGAATGAGGTGCTTCCTCAAGATGGTATTGTCATTGTGAATGAGGAAGCAATGAGAACACTGTCTGTGCAAACTGCTGAATTACGTCATAGCGGAACATACAGCTGCCAGACAAATAATGACCTCATCACATTCCATGTGGAAATCAAAGGTGATTTGATGCTTTCTATCATGAAGACACCACATGCGGTGTGTGTAAATCAAGTCGAGCAATCTCCTTCATTTAACCACTATTAATAATAGTGGTTATTCAAAAGGCAAATGTTTAGGCCTTTATCCCTCAAAAGTAGCTTGACATGTTAACTGATCACTCAAGCACATGAATTTATAAATAGAAGAAAAATAGCCAGTAATTTTCCACTAAATCATGCAGTTCTTTCTCTATGCCACTGACAACACTGTAGCTCCATCACTGAAGTTCATTCCAATTTCAGAAGTGGAGAAGAACAAGTCCACAGAAGTAGACTCACCAATCGTTCTGAAATGTGAGCTTTCAGACGCTACCGCTCAGGTGCTCTGGTGTAAAGATGGTAAAGAGCTGGCCCTAAACCCAGGGCTAAATTTCCAAACAGATGGAAATACGAGGAAACTAACTGTTCAATCAGCAAAACTGTCTGATACTGGAAACTACACCTGTCATGTTCCAGGTGATACCGTATCATTCGTGGTGGACGTTCAAGGTGATTTTCACAACACTACCACACAAATTAACTATTAAATGCTGTGTATGTCCTATGTATATTCCTTTAAATTTCTAATCACTCCCTGTGGAAAAAAAATGTATCTCCTGTAACATCTTTTACCATCCATTTAAACTCTGCTTCTTTCACTTCTTGATAACTTGCAAGTTATGTGACTAACACATCTGTAGGTTAAGACTGCATAAATGTCTTTGTACTTTTTTCACAAATTAATTTGTCGATAATCTAAAAACAATGATATTTTCCAAATTTTCATAGCTCATCCTGTAAGGTTCTCAGCACTCCCAGAAATTGCAAGGAACAAGTTTATTGAAGCAGGCTGTCCCATTATACTTCAGTGTGAAATCTCAGACCCTACTGCCCAAGTTTCCTGGCTCAAAGATGGAGTCAAACTCCAACAAGACAGTGGACTTGACATCCAATCAGAGGGCACTATGAAGAAAATGATCATCCATTCCGCTGAGCTCAAACACTCAGGCGTGTACAGCTGTGAGGCTGTGGATGATCGCATAGCATTCAAGGTGGATGTTGCAGGTGATTTTGAGTCTACATACTTTTTCTCAAAACCACTAACAATGTGTCAAATAACGCTTCATCCACTAAATGCTGTTTGCCCTTATCAGATTTTAACAAAGAAAACATTCATAACCAAATAATCAAAGCTCCATTTTGTTAAATTCTCTCCTCACCCCTTTTGCTGACACAAACAATAACTACTGTATAAAAATGATTGTAAAGGTTTTTTTAACTCATCTTTGAAATCACTTATTGCTATACAATATCACTATATTGTATAGATGATGTCACTTAATTTAGACCAGCTCATTAAGTTATGTAGGTTTAAGAACTACAATAACACGAGAGATCAACTCATAATATACACACAGACTTAGCAAAGTGTCTCATTCATTAGCCGTACGCAAGTTTTAATCTTTTTCATCAATTAATTTCATTATTTCTCATCGATTATCTGGATATTTAACTTAGAAAGGCTTTTTTTTTTAATTGTATGAATTTTGACTGAACAAAAATCCTCTTAGCTCCACCAGTGATGTTCTCAGCTGTTCCTGAGATTGAGAAGAACAAGTCAGTTGAAGCAGGCTGGCCAATTATTCTCCAATGTGAGATATCTGATCCTACAGCCCTGGTCCAATGGTACAAGGATGGATTACAGCTCCTACCTCAATCTGGGGTTTACGTCAAATCACAGCACACCACAAGGACACTGGTTATCCAATCAGCAAATGTATCCCACTCTGGGTTTTACAGTTGTAATACTGCTGATGATATCAGTGAATTTTTTGTGGATGTTAAAGGTGACATATAAACCTTATCCAAAGTATTCTGTTATATAACTAACAAATACTTAGTTGAATTCAGTTGCCATTGGGTGAAAGCATTCTTCTCTACCTTTCAACAGATCCATTCTGCTGCTTTTATGGGCTCCTTAACCATTTCCATAATGCAGGAACATTTTTGAAGCTTCACAAGTTTGTTTGCAACATTTCCACCAATTTGTGCCATCCTTCGATGCTATTTAACCAGCACATTGGTTCTCTTTACTTATAAAATAAAAATAAAAAACACCTACGCTGGGCAAGCATGCCTTGTAACCATCATTATCTGTGCTTAATAGCACTTCATTCTCACAAAGCTTTCATTAACTCTTCATTCTCTTTTCTTTGTATTTCATTTGGCTTATAGATTGGAGAAAGAGTCAACAGGGCTGGCCAAGCAATCATCATCAGTGCTTGAATTGCATGTTTAACATGTCATACTTGTGGGACTAAGTAAAAGTATCTAATGACTAAAAAACTAATGGCCAGTTCCTTCTCATTGCAGCACCTCCTGTGACATTTGCCTACATACCAGAAGATGATCTGCACAGAAATATTGTGGAACAAGACAATCTACTCCTTTGCTGTCAAGTGTCCAGGTCAGATGCTACTGCACAGTGGTACAAGGATGGAGTAGAGTTAAAGTCTAGTGATAATGTCCTCATAGAGGCAGAAAACACTTCACGAAAGATGATCATCCTGTACGCTCAGCTGTCCGATTCTGGAACATATACCTGTCGTGCTGGAGATAGTGCCTTAATATTTAAAGTTAACGTAAGAGGTGAGTAAATGCGTCTAAATTCCTATCAGTCAAAATCTGATCAAATTACATTGACAAGGTCATTTTCTTTGTTTTGCTTTACAGAACCTCCAGTGATGATTGTATATCCCAAGGAAGACGTTCACCTTGACCGCAATGTTCCTGAAGAAATTGTCCTCAGCTGTGAACTTTCACGGCCAAATGGAAAGGTGACGTGGTTCAAGGACGGACAGAAACTACAAGAGAGTGAAAACATAAAGCTAAAGACAGAAGGTCCATATAGACGGCTAAAAATTCTGCGCAGTGGTGTTGAGGACTCTGGAGAGTATGTCTGTGACACAGCTGATGATTCGATATTCTTCAATCTAAACATAAAAGGTATCAAATTCAGGATTAAACATAGCATGTACAAGAAGAAGGAAATTGGATAAGATTATAATTTTTTAAATTTGGAATCACACTGGTGAATTGCATGAATTGTGTGCAATAAGATCAGGAATGTGCATTAAGAACATTGACAAGGTCCATTTTGATGTCATGTTAACTTTTGTGGCATGTCCCCCTAAAGAACCACCGGTGCGCATAGTTTCTCCAAGCCAGTCCCAAATGGAACTTTGCCAACAGACTTCTGAGAGGATGGTCCTGAGCTGTGAAATCTCTAGACCCAACGCCACAGTACGGTGGTATCGAGATGGTCTTGAAGTGGAGGAGAGTGACAGCCTAATTCTTGAGGTTGATGGTGTCTATAGGAGACTTATTATCCCAAAACCTACCGTCAAAGACTCTGCAGAATATGTCTGTGACACGGCTGATGACTCAGTAACCTTCTTTGTAAACATAGCAGGTGTTTCAAAGACCCTATTTTTAATCGTTCGTAATTTAAAACAAATGTCAGTTCTCAGTGTCAATAAAGACTTCATTTTTTTGTGTGCAGAGCCACCAGTTAGATTTATTCGGCCAAGGAAAATGACCTCTGCAGTAGAGAAACTTGTTGGAGACATTGTGGTCCTCGAGTGTGAAGTGTCTCGACCAAATGCTGAAGTCAGCTGGAAGAAGGATGGAGAAGAGATTGAGGAGAACAGTAACATTACTATCACAGAGGATGGCACAAGTCGACAGATAACCATTCACTCTGCAGCTTTTAATGATGCAGGGCAATATGTCTGTGATGCCAGAGATGATGTAATGGATTTCCTAGTGAAAATCAAAGGTACATTTCAAGAAAAACGAGATACATTTTTCTTTTTAAATAACTGCAACTAACTAAAATTCTACCCTTGTCCTTCCAGATCCACCACTGAAAATACTACGGAAAGCTGACATAGAAACGAAACGCAAGTTTGTAGTATCTGATGCAATTGTGTTAAAATGTGAGATCTCAAGAGCAAATGGGGCAGTCAGTTGGCTTAAAGACAATGAGAAGGTTGAGGGAAAGGAGCATTTCATCTGTGAAGAGGAAGGGACATTCAGATCTCTAATTGTCCTGAGTGCTGAGTTGAGGGACTCAGGGGAGTACATTTGTGATGCACAAGATGATAAGGTTTTCTTCAATGTTACTGTAGAAGGTACTACTTGTTAAAAATCCATGTACACAATGAAAAACATGCATGTACATAGTCAGAGAAAATTACAAAACTTGTACCTTTAACTTGACATTGGGGCAATATCCTCAAAAGTACACTTAAGTACTTTATCTACCTACCAATAGCTGTATATTTGATCATACTGCCCCCGTGACCAGCTGTTCCCAGCAAACACAGAACGTTCTCCTAATGTTCCCGAATGGTCCCATGTGGTTATTTTTTGGGAACTAAACAAGAATGTTATAGGAACGAATGTAGGTTATTTTTAGGTTACATTTTTATAATGTAAGGAGAACGTTCCGGGAACGTTCCCCTAGCCTTAAGAGAAAGTTCTAGGAACATTCTTAGAACCAAAAATGAACGTTCCCAGAACGTTCCCAGAACCTAAATTTGTTTGCTGGGTTACTCCTAAATGTTTTGCTTTTTTTCTGACAGTATTCAAAAAATAACTACTTGTTTTTGTTCAGAGGCTCCAGTGTCCATTGTTGGAAATTCAGAGAAGCCAGAACACCACATTTTAATGACAGGAGATGAGCTTATCCTGGAATGTGAGGTATCACGAGTAAATGCTATAGTCCAGTGGTACTTCAATGGATGTTTACTAAAAGAGGATTCACGCACACACATTGAAAGCAGAGAAACAATGAGGAAGCTTGTGATATCAGGACTTCAGACATCTGATTCTGGAGAGTATCTCTGTGATGCTACTGATGACAAAATGATAACTAAGCTAACGGTTCAAGGTAAATTTACCAGTAGCATAGCCAATAGACTTGCCAATCAATTGAAAGATTGTGTGTAAAACACTTAATAATAACACAATCTTCTTTTCATAGAAATACCATTCAAATTCATCAAAAAAGAAGAAAGAACAAATATTTCAGCCTATGAAGAAGACAGTGTGACACTACGTGCCACTGTTAACAGGGTCAATGCCCCGGTGAAATGGCAGAGAAGTCATGATCCAATCAAAGGGGATCGTTTCCACACAACAAGTGATGGTAATACCCACTACCTCACCATTAACCCACTTAAGAGATGTGACACTGGAGAGTACACATGTCACGTGGGATCCGATGAGATGCACTTTAGTGTCCATGTAAAAGGTAAGACTGGGGAATGAACCATACATTTCTACAAATGTTATAAGTACTAATAATTCAATGCTTGTAAAGGTGTGCAGTAAAATTGTGTCTTTACTGTTTCGTAACCAGCAATGAAAGTGAAATTTTCCAAACCACTGGAAAACGTAGTGGGACTCAAAGGTAAGGATGTGGTTTTAAAATGTGAACTGTACAAGTCAAAAGGAGATGTTCAGTGGCTTAAGGACAGCCAAGAGATTGCGCCAAACAGACATTTTACAATCCGAGCTGATGGTCGATTGAGAAGCCTGACTATACACAACGTCACAGAAGATGATGCAGGAGAATATGCTTGTGAATCCAAAGATGAAAGGACATCAGCTACTGTAGTGGTCAATAGTAAGTCAAATTCTACCAAAGGTTTCGTGTGCATCTGCATAAAGTTTAGTTTTTGCCAACTTATGTCTCTTTTTTCCCCAAGTTCCTCGCATTGTGGAGTTTATTGCCGAGCTACACAACATAACTGTGATGGAAGGAGAAGACGCAACATTTAAGTGCGTCGTGTCTCCAGAAGATGTGAAGTTGGCGTGGTTTAGGAATGACCAGCCAATTTCATCGAACCATAAGTTCAAGATCTCAAGTAATGGATTATGCCATATGCTTCATATCAACAACTGCCAAGTCTCAGATAGCTGCAAGTTGACAGCTAAGGCTGAAGGTGTGATTTCCAGAGCTATCCTTCAGGTCCAAGGTAGAATATCATCTATCAGTATTTCATTTTGACAGACTATTTGACTAATGAACCATCAACATATTAAGTGAGAAATTAACTAATAGGTCATTTTCTACAAAATGGTATTTGTAGTGTAGATAGTGATATTTTCTTAAAGATCCAGCACCGGTCTTTAATCTCATGTCAACATGTTTGAGTTTAATAATGACCCTTTCAGGCATGCCTGAATTGTTGAAAAGGTGCTTATGATGGCTTGTGCTTAACAGCTTCTCCAGTTAGAATTCCACTCTTAACTGACAGAGACAAGTGTTACTACAGCACACAGCAATGTAGAACGAGGAGCACATGAAATAATTTTGTCCTTATTGGCTTTGCGCATTGGTTTTTGAATATAAAGAGCCTTATAAAAGTGTAAAAAATTTGGGGGGAATTTGATCAATTTCCCTGATCTGTATTCAGAGGCACAGGTGGTTTTCACAAAGAGCATGGACCCGGTGGTTGCTGAGGAGTTTGCTGAGGCAACACTTGAGGTGGAAGTCAGCCTTGAGACTGCAGAGGTGCAGTGGATGAGACAAGGAGTGGTTATACATCCAGGGTCCAAATTCACTCTGAAGCAGAGTGGAAAAAAACATTCTCTCACAATCCACAAACTCACCCTTTCAGACCGAGGCACCTACAGCTGTGAAACGCTCCATGACCGCACACAAGCCAAGCTAAGTGTGGAACGTGAGTCTGCATGTGCTTGTCTCTTTCTCACTATGTGCTGTTGTTAGCATTTCTTTATGGTTATGGTCCCTCATTACTGCCCACCGCGATGTTGTCGTCTTAAACAAACTGAATCAAGTAGCCAAGAGTAATGCAAGCAAGCTACTTTAGTGACACTTGTTCCATGGTTTGACAGCAGCAAACAGGTGATTGGCAGACCACGTACTGAGGCCCGGGGAGCAGCTTTCTGTATTGACATTAGATCAGAAGAGTTATGATAATTCAATTAAGCATGTCAAATGAGAACTAAATCAAGAGCTGGTAGAAGGTCCTGTCAGAGTAACCTTTTAATTCCTCTAAGTTGCCTGTGAAAAACAGATACTATGAGAGGTGCATCTCTACTCACAACTAATTTCCATTGCCTTTGATGATTAGCCGTCTACATCAAACATACCAAACAAGCTTTCGATATCTCTTAACATAACTTCTGACGATAAAAGTAATTTGCTCTTTAGCAGGCAAGCAATACATTACCAGTGATAAACATTCCTTTCAGGATAGCTTAAGACGATAAAACTGTGTTGTACAAATGAGCAAGTGATGAGAGAAAGTCTAGGCTTTGGCTGTTTCTGGCACCAACTATGAATCTGGATCTGTTTTCATTGCAGCTAAATTTATGCACTGGCCTTCAAAATCTAGGGTGGTGTCACCAACTCTCTAAAATAAACCACCATTTTCCACAGGGAATGCCTGTCTGTTTTGGAATACTTTTGGAAATTGGCATAGCCCTGACCGAAGGCAGGATTTAGTGTATTGCTATCACCAAGCGGACATAACCGAGCCAACTAATTCAGCAACTGTTGTTCTATTTTTTTTCCTCTTAATAAACTTCACCTTTCTTCTTAATCTCTCTTTCTTTCACACATTTTATTGGTTTCTAACTGCATCACCAATAAACTATAATTTTCTTGTCTTTGACAACCTGTGCTTGTCCACGCAGCACGAAAAATCAAGATTCTGAAAGGTCTAACTGAGATCCAGACTTTCGAACGAGAGACAGCTTCTTTTGAGGTGGAGCTGTCACATAGCAATGTGGATGGTGTATGGCAGAAGGATGGGCACACTCTCAAAAACAACAACCACTGGCATATGACTGCAAAAGGACGGGCACACAGCCTTACCATCTCCAACCTGACCTTGGATGACACTGGCACCTATATATTCTCTGTTGAAAATATCAGATCATTGGCAAGACTGGATGTTAAAGGTACTGTGCAAATTAAATCTGTTCTTATAGTAGAGACTTAAATGTGACAATTTCGTCAGCAAAAAATGCTGTTTTTGTTTCAAAACATTCAAAAGTCCCTTTTTTAACAACAAACATAAAAATCTGTCCATGCAGTAAGGCAAAATACACTTGAATTAAAGACGCATTGTCTGAAAAGAAAATAAGTCTTAATATCTCAAGTATATTTATCTTCTTCAAGAATTTAAGACTAACTAGAAAATTAGATGAAAATACTCATGTGGGATTCAATGTTAAAATTGTTTCAAGTGAAAAGACGACTGAAAGCAAGTCATTTGTTGACTGAATTCTTGAAAAGTTTAAACACTGTGGCTGTGTGGCACCTTTAAAACATGACTTTGTTTATTTCAAGCATGCCGCACAAGCCCTGAAAAGTGAAGCCAAAACATCTCGATCGCCCCTTGGTGTATGGTCCTAGTATAGGTCATAAACCCCGCCTCCCCATGTTATTCAACAGTGAGACCAACAATTAAATTACACTTCAAATATAGTTTTTTGCAAATATGGTTTATGTCATTTACTGTGGTTTTAAATCACGCTGATGTAATTTCAAGTGTTTGTTTTTAAAATAGGTTTGTTTTTAGTTCGTTTTTAGTGTATTTGATGCGGTCGTGGTGACATCATCATTGACAGCTGTGATTGACACACTTCTTAAAAGAAAAGGTTCTATATAGAACATTAAAAGGTTCTATCAGCGCTATGTATTTGGAACCCTTAAAATATTCTATACATAACCCTTTTTAAGGGTTCAATAATGAGAACCCCTTAGGGTTCTTTGTAACCAGGAAAAAGGTTCTATATGGAACCTATTTGTTTTGTCCTTTCTGGATTATATATTTCATATTAATGACAGAAATCAAGGCCCTAAAATGTATTTATGAATGCATGTGAATGATCACAAAATTCTAGATATGGGGGTTAGAAAATGTATATATTTTTATAATTTTATGTAGTTAATCAATATCACTCAAAGAGAGCCATTTCTGTTATTCTCCAAAAATCATCATGATTAAAATGTGATATTAAGTTACTACAACAGTAACTTAGTAAACAACAGAATAATGAAATAAATGAATGAATAATAGCCTATAAAGAACCTTTGTGCTGAAAGGGTTCTTTCTTGTCATTATAGAACCTTTTTTAGCATAAAAGGTTCTTTGGATTTGAGTAAAGAACCATATGCTTCATATATAGAACTAAGAGTGCAGGTTCAGTCACTGAAGCACCAACAGACTTTTTTTCGGGATCTTCGAAGGACTGAGGAAATTGGTGCTTTAAATTTAATATCTAAACTTCAATAATTAATAAAAAAAGTGTAGAGGCATGTGCTTGCGATTGATTCTGCAAGAGTGAGGGCGGGGCCTTGATTTCGTGGCTTTACTTCCTGTTCACTACTGCACATGTCTGGTCCCGAAATCGCTACTGCGTAGACTCAAGTCCCAAGATATCAGCGCCATATCGGGACACTGGTGGCTTCAGTTCTGACCAATGGAAGAGAGTGAAGGGGTGTCATCCATCTTTCACAGTCCATGGTTTATTTGTGCTGCCTGAAACGTCAACTACTGGCTCAACCAATGACATAAGTTTAGGGCAAGACAACTACTATGCTTTTCCACTCCATGGTACGGTATGGTTTGGTTCGGTACGGCGCATTTAGGCGCTTTTCCACTGCATGGTACGGTACGGTACGGCTCACTTCGGCTGGCTTTAAATGGTAATTGGTCTGTTGAGATTCCAAGCGTACCGTACCCGGACTAAAATGTGACATGAAACACTGCAGAACACTGATTTAAATAGCCAGTAACAGCCACCGCTGTTATCGAACAGTCTATAATTCCACCCACTTTAAAGTGGTACTAACTGCAGTGGAAAAGGAACCGAGCGAAAGCGAACCAAGCCGTGCCGTTTCGAGCCGAGTCGTACCACGCAGTGAACCATGCCGCGCCGAACCATACTGAGCCGTACAGTAAAGCCGTACTGAGCCGTGGAAAAGCAACACTAGTTTGAAAAGTTACAGAAAACCTTTTTTGTGAACTAGTTGTGCAGAAATTTCTCAGACCACCTTTAAAGATGCTGTGAGTGATTCAGCCATTACATTCAGATTTAGCCACTAAAAATACCTTATACCTATAGACCTTATATACTACTATACACCTTATACCTGCAATCACACACCTTCTCACACCTCAGCTAGCCTGAGCACAACAAAGTCAGTGTTTTCAAAATGACTAAAAAGAACATACTACTCCCTCAACGTAAAAATACATAGCCAAAGCAGATCCTTAAATTAACTATTAAGGTCATGAAAATACTCCGATTTACGTATTATGACAAGGCAAACAGGCTTGCAGTAATCTGTCTTTTTTCCTTAATTGCCTTGGCAACAATTAACTTACATGGGGTGGAATCAGACCATTATTAACTTGAGAGGTAAGAGGGTCCAGGGCAATGATGTAAGTCATCAAACTGGTTAAATTTCTGATGCTGATGACAGTACAATGGCATGGACAGACATTTTTGCTACTGCTCTTACCATGTGTCAGGTTACACATATAAAAAGATGTGGATCACATGATCAGACTCCAGCTACCGAAACATTTCAAACATTCACAAGCATAAGGTGCTGGTGTAAGGTAATCACTTCTATGCCAAGTCACTCAATAGGGCTTATCATTTGGAGTCACAGAGCTGTCATTGAGGATGACAATAACATGTAAATGCCACTACAACAAAGGACCCTTCTCAAAGTCCTCTAAGCACAAAGCTGAGGTATAAGCTCCTGTTGAACTAGACAGATGATATGTGCACAGTTGACTGTGTGATCTCAAAAGTCAAACAAGGGCAACCCAGAGGTAAATAATAATAATAAAATAATTATAAATTGTGACTTGGTTTTAAGATCACAGCCTTTCAAATGTGATCAAAATGGCTTTTTGTTAATAAGCTGCGGCGATCGTTGTCAAAGGAAGTCTAAGTGTGAATGTTCATTACATAGGCAAAACTATGCTCAGTGTCGCTGACAATGCTGAATACCTCCACTTAGTGGTGTGTCTTAGCAATTGTGTTTAATCTGTTTCCAAATGAAGCAAAGAGATATGGCCAATTTTATAAACTTTTGTAAAACCAGCCATTGTAATAATAATGAAAGCATGCAAACTGCAATATTTAACATAACAAATGCAGTCACATGAGTAAACAATGATTTACGCACTAAATCCAGCATAAATTCCTGCACAATCTGCTTTTTTTAAACGCTCAAGACAGAGGTCACTACTTCACAGCGACTTGCTGCCGCCCACACTTTTCACTTGATTTTTGCATTAAAGGTACAAAATGCAGGATTTTTTACAGTAAAGTATCCAAAAACCACTAGGCCAATATATATTTTGTTTGGTTAATTACTTACAATATCCCAAATGTTTCCAACTCTTTGTAAATCATAAGAAAATTGCGATTTTTAACCAAGGAAACGAGGCGTGTGAGCAGGGGTGAGGAGTCGCCAGTCAGTAGCCGCATTTCCACTGCCGGGCTGGGGCCGGGCCAGAGCTAACAGCGAGCCTCAAGCACCGGGCTTGTGTTTCCCCTGCCGGGCCAGTAGCTCCACAGCGCTGCCCCAAACCCCACCCCTAACACGCCTTTCTGGATCATAAGTCATACAACCCAACCCATTTCAGCGGGTTTTATGAATTAATTTTTTTTTTTTTAATTAGGAAGATAGCATGTATATTAACTCACCTGTG
>JAOTRC010000043.1:7735711-7745916 GCA_027497675.1 Cyprinella lutrensis
ATAACTTAGTTCACAGTATTATATGTGAATATATAAGAGACTCTATGGGAAAGTGAGCTTTTCAGAAGAAAGGACGCTCTGTCCCACTTGTGTAAGACGTTGAGAACGGGAGCTTGAAGGAGCAGCAAGTGCATTAACTTAAGTTCCTCTGCTTTTACAGCTTGTAGGGAGAGAATGAGTCGTGGTCAGGAATGATGACATAAACATCCCGCTTTTCCTTCAGAAAACACAACCCTTGCCAAACACCTGCGGCCTCCGTCTGAGGGCAGCGAGGGCCGGTCAAACGCCTTCATACTCTTTGATTCTCTTCACTTAGAGACTGAGTTACAGCACATTCCTCCAGACAGAATCTCCTCCTAAACATTCCCATCCCGACCTCCGCGGATAACTGTCCCGTTCACTCCCATAGCCCAGCTGGGGCATCATCAGCTTCGGCAGTTAAAACAATGTGTCTAACAGACCGATCCAGCGGTCGACACACAACCTTTCCACCGCCCACCAACCTCTCTGTGAGTGTGTGTCGGAGTTTATCCCAGAAATGTGTTATTGGACGCTGAATGCCAAGCAGATGGTACTGCGGTTGGTACAGGTGCCACAGGCTTTGGAAAAAGGGAAAAAAATCCTGCCAGAGTTCAAGTCCAGGGCACATCCGTCCCGGAAAAAAAAAGAAAGAAAAGAAAAACAGGTTTGTCCAAATGAAAAGGTTTGTAGAGCGAAATGAAACTAATGCCTCATTTAAGACTCAAAGGCCAGAGTTGCAAGCTGCTTACTAAAATATTTTATAAGCTATTGTGTAAGCTGACATATCAACACTGCATTCCTCTCGCGGACAGTGGCCTATTTTACTGCACATGCATTCTAATGCATTAACAACAGCAGAAGAATATCACAAATGTGCAATGCAAATACTCTTCATGGACTGTTTTGACATTTGTAAGATACAAAAACAAAAACTTTTAGGGTCTGTACATTATTTAATTTCATTTTTATATAATAAATTATGATATTTTGTTGATATTTTTTTTTTTTGCAAAAAAGTCTGACTTTTCTCAGTCAGAGGAACCATCATTTCAACAGAAATTGACAATTAAATGCTTAAAGGGGGGGTTGACTGCTTTTTTCTTCGCATGATTGTGTTTATGGGGTGCAATATAGCATGTATTCGTGGTTTTTCTTTTTTTAAAAGTCTTATTTTTCATAAATTTCACCGTTATTGTAATCCGCTTTCTCCTCTGTCATTTGAACGCCCGGTTGACTTCCTGAGTCTAACACTCCCTCAGAAACAGGCAGTGGGCTCAGATTGGTTAGTTTGGGCCGGTGTGTTGTGATTGGCTAAACTGTAGTGCTCGTTGTCCGTATACTTCACGCCCATTACCTTTACGGGCGAAGTTGCATGTGTTGTTCCTGTCAAATGTAAATAATGGTGTCGATACTGCAGTATCAGTATGAACCAGAATCAGACCCAGAAAGCGGCGATGAAGAGAGGCAGGCAGAACCTCACCAAACACGGCTCTTGCAAAACGTTTCTGAAAGCTAATTTGCCTATATTTTTTAACTTTATTCACGTTTGTCTTACACAAAATGGCATCGAACTGACTGGCTACTATATACACAAACAACGTTGCATTGGTTTACCTTCTTGATCAAATCGAAAAATAACTCCATATAGTGTATATATACATGAAAAATACGTTTAAAACTTTAGTACATATACAAAATGGCTTAACTCGTTTGCCGTTGACACAAAATAGCATAACTAGTAGCCTAGTGGCTATAAAGCCACCGCTGGCATTTGATAAAACTAAATCATTACGTCTGAAATTATATATGAGAATATATTTAAAAAGATTAAGTCTTAGCCTACTTACAGGTTGTGGCCCAACAACTGCTGCCTCTGGTTTTAAAGTGGGAACTGCTTCATGTTGTGGTAACAGTTTCTTGTTGAACCCAGCATTGAATTAGTGGAGATTCTGGGAGTTATTTTTTGTAAAATGCGCAGCACAGAGGGCTATGTCATTTTCAGGAACATAATAAAACATAAATTGCACCCATTGTTGACGAACTACAACGTCCGTGGGAAGCCTGAACACAGAAGACCCGCAGAAATATGGCCATGCCCTTTTTTGCATATTCCGGAGGGAGGGTTGATGTAAATGTATGGGTTAGTGACATCTAAAACCCATTGTAGTCCGAGCCATTTTTGTAGGCATTAAACTTCCTGATGTTCAAAAGACGATATCTCTGCTTACATTGAACTTTCAGTGCTGCAACTTTGCAGATAATGTTCATGCACCAACAGCAACATTACACACAATTTAAAATGACCTGATGCTTCTAATTTGATAATATACATATGTGGTGAAATGGAGCTTTAAATATGACTCCGCCCCAGGTCTATTAACAGGGCCTTATTTAGAGTATATAAAGGGTATCCCCGAGTGGCGGGAGATTGCGTCATTATTGTGTCCAATGGACATCATGGTTGCCGGTGCTCGACACCTCTGTGTGTGAGGTGGGTGTTTATTTGCCATAGTGTGTGTTGGTGAATAGAGTGTGTGTGTTTACTGACTTTTCTGCTTAGCTGGTGTTTGTTCGGAGGTACTGATTGTACCGCTCGAGAAGGTGTAATCTGTGCTGTAGTCCCAGTTCCAGTTTAGAATTAATCTTACGTAGGATACATGGCGTGCTGTGAGTGACTGCTGCTCTGCTGCTGGATACATTAATTGTATTTTTTCAAGTGCGGGATGGCGTGTATTTTGAATATGTGTGACGCATTATTTGTCTCTGTAGTAAATGGTATGCGAGAATGGTCTGCCGGATATGTGAACGGAAGTCCTGCTGATTGGTATGTAAACCCACTCATGTCTTTATGCCCACTTAAAAGTAACATTGAAAGTGTGTTTTTAACTCTCTTGTGTATTTTAAGCCGTGAAAGCGGACGTTTAATCGTAACACCGATTAGCCTTGACGCTGTAGTTTTGCTTTTGCTTTGTTTCACTCTTGTTTTTGTTTTGCTTTGCCTTTGTTTTGTTTTTGCTGTGTTTGGTTCTGTCGTGCTGGTTGTTTGTCTTTCTTAGTGCCATGGCATATACTATATTGGGGACATCAGTTGATTAGTCGTTTTGTGGATTTTTGTCTTTATTTTTGTTATGACAGTAGGCTACTGTTTTTTTGTGTGTTTACCTTGTGTTAATTGTTTGTGGCTGGCAATCTTGACAATTAATGCTGTTGGTATATTTTTCTTTCAGTAAGTTTTGTATTAATTTATTTTTCTTTCTTTTTTAGGAGCAGGGGTGACCCAAAAGCGGGCAGGCTAGCCATCTGGTGTCTGGTGACGGGGAAGTTCTGTTTAAGAGTGTGGTGTAGGTTTTTGCAGTGGATTTCACTGGAGTGTATATACTGTGGAAGTCTGTAGCACGGTGTACTTATGGTGAGCTAACTCGAAGCTCCCTGCTTCACCTGCCCAGCTGCTGGTGCACCCCAGCTCCATGACAAGAGCCTGCATTGGCTTCATAGTTGGACCTTGCTGCTCATATAACCATCAGTGCAAAATCGATGATCTTGTTTTCCATATTTATTGTTCCACTGACCCTAGTGCTACTTTAAAATTGTGATCATTAAATAAAGTTTTTTTTTTCTTTTTGTACGTATTCACGTCTCAGTGTTTTGTGATCAGGGGAGGGAAAACGAACTTGTGTGCCCTTTTTATGGGTATTTCCCCAGCTGGTGGAAGGCTGGGGTTGCGTAGTCGTTTTTTGTGTGTGTTATGAGAGATCTGTATTAAAGAATGCAGTTCATTCAATTGCCACACATAAAAAAAACTAACAGCTGTCTTCTAAAAAGATGAAGCTGTGACGAAGAAACCTGAATTCCTTCATTTTCATTGAGATTTGCAGCGACGTGAGTGACGGCAACCATTGGCGGTTGCCACAATCCTTAGCAGAGTTCAGCTCTTTGCCAATAAAAACGAATGCGATGAACAATAGAAGTGATCTGTCACCCTATACAGTGGTTGAGTAGGAAAGCCAACTAGCAACCAACAGCAGAGCAACATTCTGCCAGAAGGAACAGCTTCACCGTATAACACTCACCTGGTTTGATGAAAAGAGTAGCGCTGCTGGACACCTCGCCCACCTCGTTGGTAGCGGTAACTGTATATGTTCCTGCATCACTTGGCTTTGTCCATTTGATGAGCAACGAGTGCCTTTCTCCCTCTACCTTTACAACATGGGTTGGGCTGTTCTTGATCTCAATGTTGTCTCTCTTCCATGTTACTGCATATAAAATAAACATATCTGTTACCTCCAGTAAAAATAGTAAAACAGCTATACAAGATGGACTATTACAGCAGCATTAAAGTACATACCTTCGGGGAGAGGGGTGCCACTGATGATGCATTTTAAAAGAACCTCTGTTCCAGTGGAGGCCACAGTGTCCTGAAGTGGAAACTCAAACATAGGAGCCTCTAAAGGATCCTCTCCTGCAGACACATACGAGTCATCCGAAGATTCTGTAATTGCAAAAGAGATATGTCAGAACCAATAGATGTGATATACAGTATGTATATCCAACTTTAACAATATTATAAAGTCAAAGATTTGCATCCCACTGGATATGCCTTAACTTACCTAATTCAGGGGACATTGGCCTTTGTCTGCGTCCTCTTCCTCTGCTTCTTTGGGGTCTTTCCTCTTTACCAGTGCCACTTTTCACAGCCTTTTCATTCTTTTCTGGAGGTGTATCCGTCTCCATTGGCTCTTCTTCAATAATAATTTTTGGTATGGTGAGCTTTGGTGCCAATGGAAGAGGAGTCAAATCCAGCTCCATCTTTTCCTCAGATGAGGAAACTCTTGGAGGTTTGGCGGGAGCTTGAACGGGGCATTCTTGAATGGCTACAGTTTCTCCTTGCACCAGAGGACTTTCAGGCCTTCTTTCCAGTTTTCTCAGGGTGACTTCTATTGGTGTCTTCCTCTGCATGGACTCATTGTCTGGTTGAGGAACTTCCTGAACACGAACAACACGTTTTACCAGTGGACTTGCAGGTCTTGGTTCCAATTTGCGTAACGTCATCTCCAAGACATTTCTGGATGGAGATTCAGCTCTTCCTCGAGAGCGCTCTTCAGCCATGGCAGTAATCTCTACAGTTGGAGACCTCCGAGGACTATCTCTACTTGGGCTCGGGCCACGCAGTCTTGGAGATCTTTGTCCGGGTAAATCAGAAAGTGACATGGCCTCTGGAGGGGATGGTTCATGCCCAAATGTGCTTACCATCTTGGTGGATGGGACAAGCAGATCACTTTCAACTTTTTCCAGTGGTTGTTGTGCCAGTTGATCTTTTCGTCTGCGAGGCGGTGATTTCGGAGGTGATCTTTCTTTGGCTTGTTCTCTCTCTCTCATCTCTTGCTCTCGCTGAGCACGCTCTCTATCCTGCAGTTTTTGAAGAACCTGAGGTGGGAGGGGGTCTACCTTCTCTATAGGCTGCCTGCTCCTGCGAAAAGTAGAGAGCTGGTCTGTTGAGAAGGATTTCTTCATATGTGGTTTACCGACAAGTTTTTTGATGCGCTGGAGCTCCTCTGTGAACTTGTTCTCAATGTCCAGCACCTTCTGGGAGTAACGGGGTCTGTCCTCCAGGGAAGTAGCCCGCTGTTTGAACATAGTCCTTCTCTGGGCTGCATCTGCCTTCAGAGCCTCACGTAGGTCTTCTTTGGAGCTCTCCCTTGAGATCCCCAACCGGCTCCCTCCTTCGTCAGAGTCAATAGACGAGGCTCTATTAAATCCAGCCCAAGAACGTCCGGATATAGACCCCTCTGGGTTATCGATACTTCGTCTGCGCTCTTCAAAAACTCGCACCTTCTCAAAGATCTTGGAGCTAGCTCTCGTCAGTTTCGGTGAGGGCCGAGGTGTAAGTTCCTTGCGGGAATACTCGCTGACAGGGGTTTGTGGTCGAGAGTCTTGAGCACTACTCTGAGACATGCCTGAGGATTTGGGTTGCTTAATCTTCTCCTCAAACTCTCCTGGTACTGTGTCTTGGTATTCAGTTGGTATGACAACTTTCTTGCGTGGGGCTAGGGGTGTGGCAGGGGCCGAACCAGAACGGCTGAGCAAAGGAGAGGCAGTAGAGCGGCCAATTTTGGGGGAAGGGGGTGGTAGGACTTGAGGGGGAGATTCCCTCGAAACTTCTTCAGATGGGCTCCTAAAAGAAGGTGTTTGAGGGAAATGTTCTGTTAGAGTATGGGGTTATGCAAGGGGTGAGCCCAACTGTTTGGATGAGGACTTTGGAAGAGGGGCCAGAGAGGCTAATTTCTCTGATGTGGGATCTTAAATGGGACTGTCTGCATGTGTTTGTGCGCCAGTTAATTCAAGTCTACTTCTGCGAATGTCTTAATTTGAGGAATAGTTTTGTTTAATAAGAGTGACGTGAACCTTCATAATTTTCAAATTTCAGGAGATAAATAAAATCAAAAATGATTATGAGCATCTGTTAACTGATTAACTGAAATAGAAAAATAATGTGAGGAGATTCATGAAGGAGAGCATGAATAAAACATATTCCATTAATCTCAGAGTGACAGTCAAGACCAGATTTAAATGTAAAATGATACTCTACCTTTAAGACTAAGAAATCTGAATTCTACTTTAAAACACAACTGAATGCGCAAAAAGAATGTAATATTAGCACATGGCAGATTAATTTATGCCTACTAGCCTATACCTTCCAAAATCACTGGGCTAGACCACCACACATCACTGGATATCTACAGGAATAAGTCAAGATTCACTTGCCAGTGCTAGGAAGGAAGAGGGAAACAAGAATTAGAGCGGGCATGTAACTATTAAATGTTGATTCATCAAGAATACTGTTAAAAGGGGTCTAATTCAAAATGGCTGTGCACTAGAAAATATCTGAAGAGCAGTAAGACAAAAATATTTCTTTCTTTTTCTTGTTTACACAGCACAGACCAACCTGCAATAAACTTGCAGAGCTGATACAGTACTGTGAATCCAATCAGTGTAGCTTCCTTCCCATCCGGCAGTTTGGCAAACTTATTCTTGTATTGTATATCCAGTGCACTATGTGTAAACATCTCCCATGCAGCATCAAAATCATGCGAAAACAACACACAAATTTGGTTAAAACAGAGGATGATCCTTAGAAAATGTGTGATGTTAGTAAAGTATGACAAAACCAGCAACTGGGAGTAGCAGTTCTAGAAGGTTCACTAAACTATTCAAGATAAATCAATTTACAAATTTATCTACACATGAATATTCAGTCTGTTGTATTTTTTGGCTTTACTTGAGGGAATAATACTCAACACATCAAAGTGTTTTAGACTGCACTTTATTTGAGATCATTACCATTGAAACAATGATATTTAAAGTTTGCGAAAAATGACAATTTTTTTTTGTACAGAGCATCTCAATCTGAGAGTTCTTACAAGATCTATGCCCTCCTGTTTTTGTGAGTCACTCAAGGCATCATGTGCATGCATGCAAGAATTCATGCTAAACAGCATGCACAAAAAACCAGGGGGAAACCGAAGGGGTCGATGATACCTAACACAAAAGTGATGCAAGCACGTTTAATGCAAACTTTGTTCAGCTTCAATTTTGCATCGACTGCTGTGCGAGTAGAAAACGAAAAGAATTTGCGTATGGAGAATGGGGGTCAAAGGAAAGTATGAACTAAATGAAAATAAATCTAGATGAGGAATGAAAAGGCAATAACAGTGTGTGAGGGAGGTGCTGTATTATGCTTAACCTTTTTTTTATCTCAACCTATCAATATTTTCAGCAACGCATTATTAGTTTATATTTAGTAGACAGAAATCCAAAGTTCTTTAAGAGAGCAATGCTAGGTAAAACGTTGTCAACTTAAACCTTAATTTTACCATTACGTTTATTTTGATGCTAAAGTAAAATGGTAATGTTTTAGTGACATTAAAACAGAATGAGTGTACAGGCAATGGAAGATGCATCACCTTAAGCTTACTCAGCAATTACTATTTTGGAGTTTAAATGCTTTGTCTTCAGATTTAACGGTTTGGCCTACAGCAGCACTTCTACAGAAAGTCTATTCTTAGACTCAGCTCCTAAAAAATCTTGACCTGCACAAAAGGTCATTGTGCTCTCAGCATCTCAGTTTGTACATGATGTGACACAGATCTGACAGAGAATAAGTTGGCTGCTTTAAAGGCCAGATCATTACCTGACAGTGCCCTGCGCATGCCTTTCTTTAAGGTTAGGCACAAAAAGGAACAGCCCGTCATTACCAATATATCTCTGTTTGACACATTCATGATACAAATGAGCAGCAAATCAAAAGCAGAACCAAACAACAGGGTGGAAACAACAGAAACTAACGTATAACAAACGGGTTTGAAAATATGCAAAGCTTGGTATTGTTCAATGCTAAACAGAGTGGAATGAAATTTGAAAATTTGGTTTATCATTGGCTAAGAAAACTAACATTTGAAGGAGAGTTTGAGTTATGTTTGGTGTTAAAGAGTGTTACCGTCAACCCTGGCTCAAACATGGGTGAAGAAGAGTGCTTCGTAGGGATGAATGACACAGAAGATACAATAAGTCACCCTCTTTTCTTTTCCAACAATATCTACACTTACACTTCATAGTCAGCACCTAAAACATCAAATGTGAGTAGATAATGGATTTTGTCCAATAACTAACAACACAAAACAGGGTTTAAGTTTAATTGTAAGAATGAAATAAGTGGCACAAGCAATTCAAATTCAAGACATACACCAACTACATAGGAAAAAACCCGTCACAGCTCACAACTTTTACAACTAGAAGTTTATCTGGGATGACTTATTGACTATATGTTGAATATTCCTTGCATTAAGCCACCAAAATCAAAATATGAATACAAATTATGACTCCAGATTGGCTCATCTGGAGTAACAAATCATCTGTGCTGTTTGTCACCAATATGCAGTGGAAAAACAGCAACAAAAAAAAAAAAAGAAAAAAAGACTGAGATTCAGAAATCAAATCTCTGAGATTAACATCATTGAAAAGTCATATCCACTGTATGACAATATGAAATTAATATGAGCATCCACTGAAGTTGTTTGTCATTTTAAATATGCTCTCCAAAAATGAAAAACATGTATAAAAAAACAAACTTTTGCTGTGCTGCCACTTGCAAATGAATGAGTCACATATAACTGTAAGGCATTTGGCAGCTCACACAGCCCTTTCACTCTGTGGGCTGAGCTGAACCTCATCCAAACACAGAGAGCCCACTCACTGTATCTTCTGTCATTCCTGTGGTGATGTAAGCTGCCTCATGGGGCCACCAAAACGCACAGCTCAGATACCAAGAGAGACAGAGGAGGAATTACAGCCTGGGTCTTGTTCTCAGTCCCCTCCCATCTTTAGCACTTCCAGGGGACACCATGTTAGAGCAAGGGTCTCTTGTGACTCTGTGATGGGGTTTGTGGTTGTTTATCTATTGATGAGGGATCGTTTTCTATCTGTATTTTGGTCTGCTTATTGTGGGCTGTGGCTAATTGTGTCGATTTATTTTAGCTTGGGAAGGTTTACTTACAGGGGTACAGAAAAAGTCCTTCCTCTATAAAGACTGAACGTGCTACCATAGTAATCGCTAGCTAAAGACACACTTTCCTCAGACCCCCAACCCGGTCGGGATAGATTGGCGCGTGACGCTCGAATCAGAGGCTCGACCCCTAGGTGCCTGATCTGGGTGCCCGTCGGCTCCCGGCTGTTGGCTTGCCTGGCTGATTGCGGCCCCGGAGCTCTTGATCCCAGGGCTAGAGCTTCTTTCTCCAACACTGTGGTCTCACCAGCGGCCCAGCGATCGCTCGCACCCGGGGCGACATCCATCATTCTCTCACCTGCGGGAGAGCCGAAATGGGAACAAACAGAGTAAATTAAATTTAAGGCAGGATGCTCGACGAACTAGCGTTCACAAGTCATGGGCGTATTCATCCACATAACCAAAAAATGCAAAGAACAGAAATTATTTTCTCTCATTTTTCCCTTTTGCTAACATTTTCTTTAAACGACATAAAATGCTCCAAAAAGAAAAGATTTATTTAAGGAGTAGTTCACTTTTAAAAAAAAACTTTTGCTGATAATTTACTCACCCCAATGTCATCCAAGATGTCCATGTCTTTCTTTCTTCAGTCAAAAAGAAATTAAGGTTTTTGATGAAAACATTC
>JAOTRC010000043.1:7757747-7772234 GCA_027497675.1 Cyprinella lutrensis
CAATCAACAAACAAAACAAACCAAAAATACATGTTTCAGGACATTTTTTAAGAGGATAAAATGTTTTTGTTGAGAAAGTTTGTTAAGTAATTATCATTTCTTTTACATTTTATCTTTCAAATAGAGGAATAGAGGTTAAAAACCAAGCAAATATCGGCCAAAATAAATCGGAAGCATTAATCGGCCGAAAAAAGATCTTTCAAAAGATCGGTATCGGCGTGAAAAAAAAAAAAAACATATCGGTCGACCTCTACTCAGAAGTACTCATATGACCTAGTTATTCCAGCGAACTTCTGAAATGTTAACACAGTCTCATCCTAAGAAGTCATATAACTGACGTCTGGGGACGTCTTTTGACCTCACGTCAATATCTGCCTTTTTAGGGCCCCCTTAAACGTCGGTTGATGGCGATCCCGGGCCCCCACGGGAGGTAGATCACATGAGAAAGACAACATGGCGAATGTTCTACATTTACACTACACACATTCATATTATATAGAACATATTTTAGGGGTCACAAAATAAGTTCCTAATAAGTTCCTATATATTCCTAATAAGTACTTACTCAAGAGGGCATGCAATTTAAGATGCCGTCATGATGGTATTTTTGGTTTTGGTTGAAGATGAGGAAAGATAATGGTTGCTGTTGCAAATGAAAACAAATAAAAAGGGAAGCGTGGGAGTAATTGTCACTGTTTTAATTGGTTACTGAATTAAACCGTTTCACAGAAATGTAATTTATGCTGCTGAACAAGCCGTTAACCGTTCCCTATATGAATCTGCCGAAGAGAAGGAAGACGTGTGTCACGTTGTGTCGTGTTGCTAGGGTTCTGAAGTGAGCAGCTCCAGATGTGCAGGCTTTCAGCTGTGGTGAAGTACGTCTATCACCTTAGAATATTTTGTTAATTGACCTTGTGTGATATCTCTTCACAGGTCCATGTCTGATGACATGCGGAGGCGTACAGTGTGTCTATAGGGAAGACGTTTTCAAGAGTTTTTCAACAGCATTTGAAAACTTGACTACAAAAAAAAAAAACCTTGACTGTTTTTGCCGTCAACTAATTCATTTTAAATGTAATTGAAAATATTAATTAAAATCATTTAAAGGAGTAGTTCAATTAAAAAAAAAAAAAAACTTTTGCTGATAATTTACTCATCCCCACGTCATCCAAGATGTCCATGTCATTCTTTCTTCAGTCAAATATAATGGACTTCAATGGGAACCAAACTGTTCAAGGTCCAAAAGACAGTTTCAGTGCACAGTTTCACTGTTCAAAGGGCTTTAAACGATTCCAGACAATGAATAAGGGTCTTATCAAGCGAAATGATCACTCGATTAAAAAAAATAAAGTTTACTGTAAGTTTTATAAGCTCAAATGCTCGCCTTTGCTCTGTTCTGTGATGCGCGTTTGTGACTCTCCTGTTCAAACTCGTTCATCAAAATGAACAAATCTTTTCCTGAGTCAATTCATTCATTTCGTTCGTTGAATGAACCAAATGACATGAAAACAAAGATTTGTTGTTTATAACACACAAATGTTTGCCTTTAAAATTTCACAATATTTTGTTTGCAGTCTTCTCTATCATCTTTATATTTTTTAATATGGTGTCTTCGTATTCATACCAACTTGAAATTCATATTTTTTTAAGCTTTAAATTATAAGTCAGTTCATCCATTCAATAGATCGGGGGTTTGCTAATGCCCTTTTTCTGGTCTTTTTATACCCTATAAATAATATCATAAGATAGCCATCAGCCTTCAAACTAATATTTGAATTGGTGCCAAGGCACATTGTTGAAAATTCCCAAGGGAAATCAATAGATCTTGAACAGTATCCCAGAAAACTTTCTTTAAGGCAACTCCAAAATATGTGAGAGCATGATCAGCATCCAAATGACCATTATGTATAGTTGCCTACACAAGATTCCTCCACCCAAACTTTTTCTGTCTTTAAAAAAGTAGATGATTTATTTTACTCACCACACCAAAGCCAAAATGTGTGTCTTTTTCTGTGTGTGAAGGTTATGCTGCTGCGAATGTGACAGAAACTACCGCAACACCACCAGAAAGTGATGCACCTCCGTCCAACACCACTGGACCCATGGGTCATGGTAGGATTTTAATTGTATTTACCTGCATAGTAATCCCAGGATTCCCTATTATGTCTTATAGAATTGTTATCTGTTTTTTTATGCTTTGTTTGCTGTTTTTTTGTTTGCTGAATCTGAAATTGTTCCCAATATAGATTTACAGATCAAGTACACAATGTGTAACGACATTCCCTGGTCTCCTTTACCTTGATAGCATAAAGTTTGATCTGTCTCAGAAAGAATTGATTTCTGATGGCATAATGAACCAGGGCGGTTTGTTTCGATTTATAGAACCGTCTCAAATCTCAAATGCAATTCAATCACAAAAGTGTTCTCCTCGTTCCTCCAGTTAACCTGAATGTGACAGGGGTGACAATGAGTCCACAGCAGATAAACCTCACCGTACCTGTGGCGAACACAAACATCTCAACTGCGACCTCCGCCGCGACCCCCAACAAGACGTCTGCCGCACAGCGTAAGCTTTGACTGAAGTGCATGTACAGCTTCGGTAAAACCCTCTCAAACAGAAAGACTTTCAGTGTGGGATTGCGGGATTGGGGGAGGGTAACCGAGCCGAGGATTGCATGAATAGCTGAGAGGCTTCCTCTTTACTCATGCAATTCATATCAAGGGCACACATAACTTAGAAACTAATTAGCAGGTAATTAGAAAATGTTTAACGCTCTTTCCATGCTGAGAGGCTTAAAGATAATGCGGCATTTTCCGCGGGATTGCGGAGCACTGTCGTGGAGAGCTGATATGCTTTATGAAGAATCAACCAACCATATATCCTGGGAGAGTGGTGCCATTGAAATATGCAAGAATTGAATTTGAAAGACAGGGCCGGACAGAGAACGAGTTCTGCTGGAATTTAATTAGAGGCAATTACGGACAAATGCATAGGATTGAGATAAGGGGAAGCGTCTGCTTTTCACTCCGAAAGTCTTTGCTGTCAACTTGCATTTCTGGACAAAAACAGGATTCAAAAGCTCACTCCTATTCAGAATTTTGTGAGTTGGAGGAAAGAGTGTACATGCTAGATTAGGTTTCTCTCCTTGTCTTTCTCCCTGACCTTCTCTCCCTCTCATTTTCTCACAGCGACTGCCGTCAAAACCACCACGACCACCACCAACACCACCTCCAACACCACCAAAGTAACAGTGTGGGGTAAACTTTCTCATCTTCCTCAACTTCTGCTGATAATGACTCTTCACTCAGGATAAATTGATATATTGGAGGTGGCAGTTTCCCCTCGTGCCAGTAATATATACACTCACCTAAAGGATTATTAGGGACACCTACAGGCTAGAACAGCAGAAGACCCCATCGGGTACCACTCATCTCCACAACAGATACGAAAAAGAGGCTACAATTTGCAAGAGCTCACCAAAATTGGACAGTTGAAGACTGGAAAAATGTTGCCTGGTGTGATGAGTCTCGATTTCTGTTGAGACATTCAGATGGTAGAGTCAGAATTTGGCGTAAACAGATGTTTTGGCGAGAACATCCATCATGCCTTGTTACCACTGTGCAGGCTGGTGGTGGAGGTGTAATTGTGTGGGGGATGTTTTCTTGGCACACTTTAGAGCCAATTAGGCATTGCTTAAATGCCATGGCCTACCTGAGCATTGTTTCTGACCATGTCCATCCCTTTATTGCCACCATGTACCCATTCTCTGATGGCTACTTCCAGCAGGATAATGCACTGTGTCACAAAGCATGAATCATTTCAAATTAGTTTCTTGAACATAACAATGAGTTCACTGTAGTAAAATGGCCCCCACAGTCACCAGATCTCAACCCAATAGAGCATCTTATGGATGTGGTGGAGCGGGAGCTGGGATGTGCATCCCACAAATCAATATCCTATCAATATGGGCCAACATTTCTAAAGAATGCTTTCAGCACCTTGTTAAATTAATGCCACATAGAATTAAACACACTATTAGCATGGTCTTCCTAATAATCCTAAGTGAGTATATATTTCCATTGGATTCTGTTTATCCAATTTTAATGACCACTAGACAATAACACATCCAGTCAGTTAGAAAAGTAATGTTTTGAGGTGTTGTAGCTCAACAAACAATGAAAATAACATACAAAGATTCAGGGATTTATTCTAAATCACTAACCCCAAGTATGATGAATGATAATATGGATGCTTGCCTTTGCAATCACCACTAATTACATCAAAATCAATGAATCCACATAACAATCAATTCCCATAATCTATACTTTAAATGGCAACTGTGCAGAGAGGAGACTCTGAGGTTGACATAATATTTGAGCTTTGGTTCTCTGTCTGTCCTATGATGTTCTGAAAACTACCATAAGAACAGAGGGCCCTTCAAGCTTCAATAACATTTTCGAAACTGACACTTATCCAAAATGACCTGCCAAATGCACACTGACTCCTTTGATTGTGAGCAGGCCACTGAGGGAGGATCTTCAGCCAGCCATCTGTGCTGTGAAGAGCTGAGGCAGAAGTAAACACGGACTCAAGCGGTCAACGGTTGACATTCAGTGACCATGTTGTATGACAACATCAAGAACGGCTACAAAAAAGACAGAGCTCCGCAACCTATTATTTTTTATGAGTATGTAATCCAATTAAAATTAAATGGACTATCCATAACAAGATGATAAAAATACAAATTAATTACAAAATTAAGACTGCTTGTTAGCTTAATAAATCATTTTCTTCTTCAGCAAGATATTTTTAGAGCTAAATTTGTATATTTTCTGAAGAAAATGAGATTGTCCAAGCAAACTTTTGGTTGTTTTCAATGCAATAATTCTAATTGAATTATATAGATATTAATTCATTTGTAGGGCATTTGGTGACTGAGAGGCTAAAAAAATAGCTAGTTTCTTTTGCCAATCCCTCCGTTGGTGTGGCCAAATGTCACCTTGCGTTAAACACATCTGCTAAGAGACAAGTATGAAAGCATCCAGCACAGCTTAAATTGGCTATACGAAAATTTGATTGTCCAAGCAAACTTTTGGTTGTTTTCAATGCAATAATTCAATTACTAAGACCTTAAGAAATATTTTAGTGCATTAAGTGGTTGCTAGGGTCTTTTGGATGGTTGCGAGGATGTTCTAAATATTCCATAACAATGCTGCCTTCGACGATACCTTCTTTGGACAAAGTCGCAACAGAACAATATTGACAAAAACAGTTAATCCAAGAGTTCATTCCACTAATCTCAATGAAAAATCCAAGATGGTGGATAATGCGGGAGAATTGCCAATTATCACTTTAATACTTAAATAACTACTGAACAATATAGATGATAAATCCATCAAAAATAAACAAGTTTACCTAATATACTTGTCTGCTCAGAAAAGTATTATATTAGCAACAAGCTAACTAAATCCTATTGAAACTTTAAGTAGACAAATCTTTAGGTTTCAGAATGGAGCTATAAAATGTTTAAAGCTATGATACAGTCATTAGTTGGCACCAAAATACCCTAAGCTGTGGCTGCTTTTGTTACCTATTTCTATCCACTCTATGTGTCCAGACAAAAACCACTAAGCCCCGTTGGTCAGCACCTTGGAGAGCTCAAATTATTTTTCTTGTCAGTCCACACCACAGGCATTCACACTGGATGAATCAAACCTCTCTGGGCAACTGCTGTTTGGATAATTTTTTTCCTTCTTGGTCATCAGGTAATTTGTATGTTGCCAGGTTAGGCACACTGAGGTGTGATGAATGCTGCCAGGCACTATTTAATCTGGGTTGCGGTATCTCCTTTCTGCTCCAACTCCACTCTTTCAGCCCTGAAGCAGTAGGCTATTTCAATCTCACCTGGTCTGACTTTTCATTACTCTTGCCAATGCAGCAAGTGAATCACTTCACACCTTAAAGAAACACAGCTCTCTCAGCTACCCGTTGGGGTTCCTTAATGCTTGTGAGTCAGAAAGAACCATGGGAGCTTACGTGATTCATGACCCCGTCTACACCGCCAACTTCTTGTATGGCAAATGCACTGATATTACTCAAACATTCTGGTTAAAAATTTGTTCTAAACTTCAAAAACCATCTCACTAAAAATGTCAGCCATGTTAATCAGAGGTTTTACATAGATGGTCATGGCCATGGCCAATTTCTACTAGTAACAAGGTCAGAAAAACAACAACTTTTAGCTTGACACTGGAGCAGTACCCTCAATGGTGCGCATTTGTGCCTTATTCAATGTATTCACTTAAAGGGATACTCCACTTTTTTTGGAAATAGGCTCATTTTACCACTCCCCCAGAGTTAAACAGTTGGGTTTTACCGTTTTCGAATGTATTCAGTCGATTTTTTTATATTTAAAAGAACATCAGTAACCAGACAGTTTCTGGCCTCATTGACTACCAAAGTATATATTTTTCCTACTATGGAAGTCAATGAGAAAATCGGCTGAATGGATTTGAAAATGGTAAAACTCAGCTGTTTAACTCTGGGGGAGAGGTAAAATAAGCCTATTTTCCAAAAAAAAGTGGAGTATCCCTTTAAGTACTGATTGTTAACTAACTACCTGTACTTAGTATAGGGTTATCGTTAGGTTGTTTACACTTTCAAGTGGAATATAAAACAAAAAATTCAAGATAAAAAATTGTTTAAAAAAATAACCATCAGCAACTGGTCATCTTTCTGTTCATATAATAAGTTTTGATTAATCTTGTCTTCCCTGCATACATTTAATCATTTATAGCCACCATAACTATCTGAAAACAAATGCAACTGCCTTGCTGCCTCTCTATCCAGTCAGTCAATTTACAGACAGGATTTTTGTATGAAGGCCATGTCTAATGGTCTAGAAAAATGTTAAATGGGCTTTAGAGAAAACCAAGCCAAAGTGACTAAAATGCTAATTTCTTGAAATATAATCGCTAAATTGGCATTGTTTGCACCATTAGACACCATTTTTATTCTTTCCACCAAGCGCCAAACCACTTGCACATGATTGAGAGATACCAGTAAGGAAGTATACATCAATATATTTTTTTTAAATGTGTCAAAAAGATTATGCAAATACTGAATTCAAATATCTCCGTACTCCGCCTGCAAAAGCGACCTTTTCAAATTTGTTGACTGTATGTTGAATCTGTAATGTGCAGCACACAGCACTCAAGATGTCTGCTGAGTGTCATAATGATGGCAAAGTGTTAAAAAAAACCTATCACCTACAGCAAGCTTCTGTAGCTGCCTCGCAAGCATTGGTATATGATTCAGGAAATGTGAATCTAGTTATCTTTAGTTCTATAAGCATCAATGGGCTATGCTCCAGTATCTCCCTAAAACACATCCACTGAAGGAATGAATTAATTCCATATTATTCACATGACATGATAGAATCTGAAACTACCATTTAGCCTACATCTGAAACTATGACTCAGACACCTGTTCGGTATCTGTCTGGTCTCTAAGCTAGATCTCTGCCCCATCCACCCGCTTGTCTCCGTCTGCCGACTAAGATCCCATTATCTTTTTCTTTTACCCATCCCCCTCTCCTCTCCTTCACACCCACTTTTCCTTTCATCTTCACAAGGATTCAGCTTGAGAGGAAGCTGTAAGAGCTCGTCCTGCTCTCACCTCCTCTCACCAGTAAAATGTCACAATGACATATTGTCTAAAGGAGAGTACTCTTATGCAATTACAGCCAATGGCAAAGTGATGGTGTGCAGATTGCTCTTTTTTTGCTTTATGGCTATCCAGGGAGAGGGGACAAGGTTCGCATTTTGACCTGACACTGACAGTCTATATATACGAAGCAAACACCACAAATAACTGATCATTTCTAAGCCAAACAAACTATTTAAAAGGATAGTTCACCCAAAAACAAAAACTGTCATTATATACCCACCCTACTGTATGCATTTCATTTAGTACAGAATACAAAGAATGCTGGACCCGAATGACTGTCATTGTCTGGACTCATATGGACTTGTGTGTTGCATTATTGAAATAACATGCGGATTAACCTGATGGACAATTACAGTACAGAATATCATAGAGATTTGAGGTGGTGAGCTCTTTTGGCCTGGACCAGTAAGTAGACCCTATAGCAACCACCTAGCAACACACTAAAAGCACCTTAGCAACCGCACTGCAATGCCTCGGGAGTAGAATTTTGACATACATCTAGTTCTGGAGCGCAATAATAACCTACTATTGAGATTCTGTTTAGCTGCAATATTTACTGAATGTAGTAAATAAAAAGTAGATGTGTAATCATTTTAGTTTTGATGTAACAATCTCCCTGTTAATGCAGAGAAGTGTGAGGTAGTCAAATTTACGATCCCACAGATCCCTAGAAATGGGCATCAGGGGAAAATCAGTTGCTGCTACAAGCATTTCTGTTTTATTGCTCTTGGACAAGAAAACAACCTACATGCTGACTTGCCATATTTCTTCTGTACTGGTGCAAAATTGAACAATATGACTCATGACATAATCAATGCTGGTTCCTATTATAAACAATAAGGGAATTCTGACCCACTGAGAACCCCTTAAAAAATATGACGGCAAAGTACCCAGGAGGCTGTAATCTTACGTTGTCTGGTTCCTAGCGTAACCCAGAATGCTTCAGGATATGATAGAGTTTAATGAGTCGTGGACGTTCAGCTATTCAGCTGTAATCATCCATACGCAATTAGCCAGATGGGTGCCGTTTGTTTACAAGAAAAGGGTGGGGCGCAGGAGTCGAATAAGCGCTAACATCCCTAAAGGAGGGAATTGGGTCAAGTCTCCCTCAGACGGAGCTCACTGAATGACAAAACCCCACACATATGGGTCAAACTCAAACTCCCAGTCAGTTATGAGTCAACATGCAAGGCAAGACCAATAAGGCATGCAACAACTCACCTGAAAGCGTTTCTTGGACCAGATTTTCTTCATGGCTTGGAGTAATCCTGGTCTTTTGTTGCGTGTAAGCGAGGTGGGAGTGACGTTCTCTGGGAGCTGGGAATTCACGGTCAGACCCGGTGGTGCCCCGATCGTATTGGTAGCATGATCTGAATCCAGCTTGGACTGCTGAAAAAAGCCACTCAAGAAAGGAAACGCACCTAACTGACTGGTACTTCACCTGCTGTAATTTCTTTGAGAACAAAAGTTCTTTCTCAAAAACTTGATTTTTCTGAGCATGCTCCCTACAAACTCAATTTTGTATTATAAAGTTGTTCCAGTCCAGGTATTGTTCTGTAGTTCTTTCGATTTAGGCAGCAGCTCGAACTAATACCAGAATTAAATAAAATAAAACATTTGAGAAAAATGAACCTCAGTAGACAGCACCCCCTCAGTGCTTCAGGATTCCCAGTGGCAAATAGTCAGAGCTTGCTCTAAAGCATCGTGTTGACTAATAAAAGCGCAGAATAATAAGCCCAGCCAGCAGCAGCGAGCAAAATATTGTGTGTGTGTGGAGAGGTAAGCAGAGAGCGAGCGAGCAAGAGAGAGAAAACACTAGCCTGTGCCGTTTTGGGGGAAGGGAGGGGAGAAGACAAAAAGAGAGAGAGAGTGAGACCGAATGAGTAAGAGAGAAAGAATGAGTCAGTCCTATCGAGTCTTGCACTGAGGGATGCCAGTTGGCAAATCCGTTTTCATGTCCTGTTTTGCTTTTTCTCCCCTTTTCTCCCCCTCACTTTTCTCGTTCTGTTGTGCACCGAGGCTGAACGCATCTCTCCTGCCCAGCAGCAGAAGCGGTCGGGAGTCTCCTCACCCACTGCCTTCGTTTTATATTCAGGATCAATGTCCGTGACGTCAGAGCAGCCTCCAGTCGATGATGCCTTTTTGCAACCCACCATTGGCACATTTTAAAAATAATTTTAACATTTATGTTTTCTCACCTTTTTACCCCCCAAGGTACAGGTGGGTGGCATGAACGAAATCTTATAAAAATTACTAGGGATGCACTGAAATGAAAATTCTGGACCAATTTTGTTTGGAAACGCCAACCAATGCAAAATCTGCTTCTTCTTGAGACTAAAGCTGTGGTCACACAACAGGTCACACTGCAGGTCGCCAGTGGCTGTGGTGGAGGGCGTTCCCACTATTGGTTGCCTAGTAATGTTTGTGAGTGACATTCACGGACGTTACTCTATGTTAGATAACAAATACATTTTATTGCCGCTACAAACAAATATTTTGGAAGGAAAAATCTAAATATAAATGGAATCAGTACATAAAATGCATAATATTGAAGATGAATGAGAAACAGTGAGTGTTCTTTGCCATCACGGCTATTTAACTGCAGCAAACGGGCAAATAACGGTCTATCTGGGTTCCCGAAACCATTCAGTCACAGAGTGAGTACGGTGAACACAACTGTATGCACACAGAGGTATATCATCAATTATTGGACAGTTTCTGACTGATTAAATGAGCTTCTCGTTCAACTTGCCTTGGTCATGCTCAGCAGTCAGCACTGAAGAGTGACGCACTCCACTGACTTCACTCCTATTGGTCGTCACTCGCGAAAATCGCTCTTCATTTGCATAAAGTTAAAAATTTCTCAACTTTGTCGCGTCGTCAGACACGCCCCATCCAGTCACCAACGGTCGCGACCGCGCCATTGAAAATGAATGGTATCGTGTCACTTGGTCGAGTGTAGTGTGAACGCAGCTTAAAGCTGTGGTCACATTTCTGCAAATTTTCACAGGCAACATCCAGTCATTTTAATAGGAATCCACACATTTGTTTGGGTAACGATTTTTTTTTTAACCTTTTTAGGCACCAACCGAATTGCCTCGATATCATCGGGCATCAAAAAATGTCTTATCTTTTGGTAACAAATTTCTGTATCTTGAATCTCGTCAACATCAGTAAGCCAATAAACATGCAGCATGATTGGCTGAGACGAGGCATCAAGGAAAGACACTAGTTTACGCCGGTTACGCCCAGAGACATGAGTCACAGGTCAGGCTGGAGTGTGTAAGCGTCCCAATCTCCATAGAAGTGGAAAATATCAAAAGTGTGACTACATTTCACCATGCCAAGAGTGCACAATTCATTATTTGCGACTAGATAACAAATCTGATGAAGCACTTGACAGTGCACAGAATAAACTTAATAAACAAAATAAGCAGAAAGTTGCTCCATCTTCGACTGCAAGAAGAACTGGAGCCCATCACAAATTAATCGAAACTAAGGCTACTTGCTGACTACTTGCTAAGACTACTTAGGAAACAAATTGAAATAGGCAATTAGCCTCACAGACATGACAAATAGGTGTACATAGAAAGCTTGAAATGTCTACAAACCAATTTGAATCAAAAACAAATACTCTCTGATAATGTAATCCAATTGAAAGGTACATTTCTCTCTATATGCGCACGTTCACTATAGTGTGAAGATGGCGAGTCAGCAACATCAACTTCATATGGTTTCGAAAAATGTTTAACGATACCCAGCCCTATCCACAAAATGTGGAATTTTGCACAAAAGATTTCTCCACACAGATTTCGCAATGGTTTCAAGCTGGTTGACCACACATTGACCATTAGAAACCTGCTTAGTTTGAAAGTGACTTCTATGTGAGCTGTTTCATATAATGCCGCTACAAGACAAGAGACATTTTGCCAAGGAAATTTCAGTTTTGCTGCTAACTAATCCTGTCATGAACAATATGTTGTAACACCCAATGAATTGAGCCCACCTAATGTCCCAAAGCAATAACTCCTTAAAGTCTTCTGTTTGTATCTTTTTAATACACTTACATTTTACACTGACATAGATATTGGCATGCTAGCCTATTTGCACATCTCTATGCAAACTTACCCTTCACTCTTTACTAAATAAATTCAATAAATATAGATCAGCCCCTTACACAGCAACTCAGTCCTGATCTTCCACATTTCGTCATTCCTCTGACCTGATATATCATAAAGCAGACCTTCCAACTGATAGTTGCAGGAATATATCAACCGCGGTATAAATGATATATCAGTATACATACTGTTGCGTAGTGTATCGTCATGCAGCAGGGCCCTAACTCAAGATGTCTAATCATTCCTCTTTCATTTCCCTCTGCAATAGTAGTTCAAATTATGTATTTAAGTTTATTAAAAGGTTATTAGAATTTCATCCCTTGGACAGAAATCAAATATCTTTAATGAGAAGACTGAGGCAATCATGTGCAGCTTTAGATTTGCATAATGAAATTATGAATTATAGAGTCTCGCACTTGCAATGTTAGCAAAGGGGGTCAGGGAGGCACATTGATTTTGAGCAGTTTAATTTCACGAAAGCACACAATCCATAACTGTACTACCAAAACAGCAGGTAGCAAACCTCATGTCGTACAACAAAAACATGCTCAAAAAGACACTGAGAAACAGATTGTGGTCTATGTGGGCATTTAAATGGATTGACATTTTTCATAGCCAAAGTGCTCTCGAACCGAAGCCTGCTGAGGCAGAACATCAAGGGGGTTGTGAGAGAGCCAGACACCCGACAAATTCCCTTATTCGTTCTCATTAGCAGTCACTGCTTGTGTTTATAATGACCCAGGTGGATGGTTGCCTTCATTCATTCCTGTTGTATTGTCCACACCTGGGTCCTTTTATTCTAATGCATTGCATGTTCTGCCAACATGCATATAATTACAAACAGACGATTGAGAAGAGAATATGGTGCACAAAACACATTGGGCTCTATTTTAACGATGTGAAACGCAAGTATCAATTGGGAAATGCAAGTAACTTTGTGGGCAGAGCTCAGGTGCTGTTTCTATTATACAGGCGGGATAAATGACATTTGCGCCCAATGCAAATCTAAAATGGGTTGGTCTGAAGTAGCTACATTACTCATACAGTAGGTGTGGTTTGGGCATAACGTGAAATAAACCAATCAGAGCATCATCTCACATTCCCTTTAAAAGCAGACATGCTTTTTCCATGGCGGATTTGCCAGGAGCACACCAGGAGCATTCACAGTCGAGGAGACAGTCTCGTCAGGCCCGTAAAAGACAGAGAATTGATATTGTATGGGGATGGGTCAATGGGAGAAACCCAAATTAGCTTCGGTTAAACAGGCATATAATAATTTGGGTAAATGTGTAAACTAGATTTCATGTCGACACCACAATGATTTCCCTCGTGTGAAAATTTTTTTCCTTGTAATTATGTATGGTGTGCAAAAATGGGAACTTCTGCGTCTGTGTATGAGAGAAGCAAAGTGTATGCGCGTTGTGCACGGCCAAGCATGCGCGCTTAAAATATCATCTGAATAACGTGTCACTGACTTTAGCCTAGGTTTTTCCTGGTCAGTGGCAAAATTGTTTACTGAAACTGCAAAATAGCACCAGGGGACGTTTGCGCCAGAACTCTTTTCACTGAACTACCCCAGGTAGCGCAAGTTAATTCCCTAATTTACCGACCTGCTTCTGTGGAGGAAAAGTCTGCTGTGTGTCGGTTGCAAAATAGGAATGATAAATGCGTTGGTGTACAAAGTCAATTGCGCAGGGTGCAAGACAGGGCCCATTAACTACATATGAAAGGATAATTCACATGAAACTGGAATAAAACTGATAAGGCACATTTCACAGAAAAACAACTTGGTTTGTTAACAACCACCTTAGTTTATTAGTTCATCAATCATGAAACATTCTTTAAGACAAAATCACCCCTATTTATATTCACACGACATTCCTTATCAAACTGCCTCAAACAACATTCATTTTTCAACTGATATCACAAATCGCTCTTATTTTATTTTTATCCCTTCCCATTTTAAACCCCTTTCCATGATATCAATCAAATTATATCCTGATGCATAAATGTCCATTTCATGCAGAAATACATCAGATAACAAAAGTGTATAATTGGTTAGATTTGTGGATGCAATATATTACATTTTTTTATTTATCTGTATTATTGTCTATCAACTTGTGCATGTAACATTTAGATTAACTAGCGCACAGTCAATCATTAATAAAACTAAGGTTTAGAACCTAAACCTAAAATTTTAAGGTTTTAAACCTAAAACTAAAGTTTAGATTGTTAACATTATAATAAACAACGCTTTTAAAGTTTTGGGCAAGCTCGATTTTTTTTAAAAGAAATTAATACATTAATTTAGCGAGGATGGTTTAAATTGATTAACAGTAACAGTTAAGACATCTGTAATTAGGGATGCACCGATGTGAACATTTTAGGCCGATACCGATAACCGATAATTCTTTATATTTGAAAGCCGATAACCGATATATCGGCCGATAAAGCGGAATATAATTTTTGAGAGCCTGATTGCAAAACAAAAGTCACACAATTAAAATCCATGTCCCAATCACACAATTATAAAGTTCTTATTATAATTTCATGTAGCCGATACGACAGCACATTTTGCACTTAACTATATTTTCCTTTTTGATTCCAATCATATTTCAAGCAATTAAGATCAATCATGTT
>JAOTRC010000043.1:8045586-8058737 GCA_027497675.1 Cyprinella lutrensis
AGAAAAAAAGAAAGCTGTGGATTTGGATTCTGTCATTTCAAGTATTGAGAAATCTGTTTCAGATTCTCATGCATTTAGCCGGTGTTTTGTTGCATTATACCCGGTCTCACAGCTTCTGACGGGGCCCAGTGGGCCAAATATAACCTGCTGATTTAGGTCCTGCAGTGGGGTCGAAACCAAACTCCATTCCAGACATGGTTTGATTAACTACCTCTCAACACTGACCTGACAAACAAGCACTGCCTCATCACCTTTAGAGCTTTATTACTCAGCCTCTTCATCTTTCAGACACTGACCGATTACCTACACTTGAATTCGCAATCTTTCAAAATAAATTAAAAAAAAAGTAAAATGTCGGTTTGTTCCTCACACAAAGCTTTAATACTGCTATAAAAGATCGCAATTTTGACAACTTATGATGTTTTGTGTTCTTTGGAAGATGGAAGTTGCATTGTATTTGCATGGAACAAGTGAACAGTACTGTACATTGAGTATGATGCAGGTAAAGAAGTAAATGATAGACTTTATTACCATTATTACACCGTGTATATTTCATATAGTTTGAAACTAAAAGTTTTTCTTGTGGCCAACAACATGTCAAATTGTAGAATCATTTATATTCATGTCTGGAATTAAATTATGGTGAGAATGGTGATAGATTTTTTTTGTTTGTTTTATTTTGGAGTGAACCATTCTTTCAAACTCTCAAAGGACATCCAGGATATTTTTAATATAGTTTGAAATAGTTCCATTCACATTCGGCCCTTTCTCAGGCTAATACTATTACACACTTGAGAACATATTCCCACGACTATATCAGAACAGCCAGTGTTAAATTATTGGCTAAACAAATTAGTAAGTTAAGCAATCAGACACTGTAAACTTAATTTGGAAATGATATTATCTTAGATCAGTCAAACAGATCTTCAAAGACATTGCTTTGATGCAGTTACATAGTGTGTAAGATAAGGAAAAGTTCGATTGAACTGCATATGCAAACTTTATTATTATTATTTTTAACTGAAACATTGAATCATTTTATTTTTACCCTTGAGTGCAACATTCAGACCCAGACTGTCATGTCCAACCAACCCATTTCTTATAACTTAGATTTATGTTAAAGGTGGATAACCAAACTTTTTGTTGAAATACCTCATGACCCCATTTATTTACTATACATTATTCAGGGTAACTCAGGGTAGCTCAAACGGCATGCCCTAAATGAGACACTTGATGCAGACTTGCGGCCTCTCTTGTGTGTCCACAACATCACAGGCTGTCACATTTTCATATTATGGTGAAAATGGTGCTCAATAGCACCTTGTGCTCTTGACCTGCCTTTAGCAAAACTACATTACCTAAGTGTAAACTTAATATAGTAATTTACTGTACATTACTGTGTATGACTTCATCCTACAGTTAAAAAGGTCCTCAATGGCATCTTCTATGTAGCTGCAATGTGTCCTCAATACACCTTTCTGGTGTAACTTGGTTAAGGCCAAGGATGCCATTTGGGACAGTCAAGATCAGTGCGTAAGTCCAACAAAACTAAATTACAAAAGAGCAATAAACCTTATTCCGTTTTAGAGGAAGCAGATGTATTCTTGGATTGAACTGTGATGTGTTTACGTCCTACCCTAAATGACAATGACATCTTAAGTGAGCTCTGACCAAGGTTTGGAGCTGCGTAATGAGCATCTCCCCCGCAGATGTGAGCTGGAGTAAATAAGAGTATTAAGCAACGAGCAAAATAAAAGTGCGGCAATAATCATAAAAGTGGGGTCTTTGGAGAGCCGTGAATGGAAGATATTACAGAGTGCGTGCGTATCACAAAGGGCACAGAGCAAACTCAGACACACGAGCATGAGACCATCGCTTTTTTTTTCCACTGTTTTTTTTCCCGCTCACTTGCCTTCCTAATGTCTGTACTCAGTGGAAAATTTTCAATAAGCATCCAATAGGCCTATCTACCCAAGCCTCCCGCTTGGCTCAGTCTGAGCAGACGTTCACAAACAAATCCTACCTGCATGGAAAGATTTTGAGTGGGGAGGAAAAAACGAAACTGATGAATGGATCAATTTGCCGAATAATTAAAGGAGTTATTCACCCCAAAATGAAAATTCTGTCACCATTTACTCATCTTCGTTTTGTTCTTAACCCATAAGACCTTAATTCATCTTTAAAACATAAACCTAAGAGATGTCTCCCCCTCCAAAGAAAGTTTATTACATCAAAATGCTAATGCTTCAGAAAGTACACAGAGACTATAAAAGAAATCAATCGAGAAATGATCACTTTATATTATGAAGAGATTTATGTCAGGATTTTATTCAAATATAAACATTGATAGAATGTACAAACCTAAAACAAAAATGGTAAGCAAGAGCTCAAACATGCTAGATATGCAAACCAATGAGGTTCGTTCTTGTGCGTCAAGCACAGCAACCTTTGTTTCGAAGATAAATAAAAGTCTTACGGGTGTGGGAAGGACATGAGTGAGTAAATGATGACAATGTTCAATTTGGGGTGAACTATGCTTTTCACCAAGAAATGGGAATAAAGTTTTGTCTGAATGAAGGGATGCAGGGAGTTATAAGGAGAGGGGCGCAAGTACAGACTCTCCTGGTTGTAAAAATCGTGGAATTTCAGAATCAGACAGAAACAATTCCAAAAAAAGTGAGTCATTAAGAGGCGGCACAAACACAGTCATGCTGCCGTTCCAAAAACTGCTCCAAGGTGAGAAGCAAATTACCTTGGCTAGGCATGCTCTCCAGGGTGAGCTCATACTCCGCATCACACATTGGCAATGCTGGGAAGCGTTGATTAGTCCCGCACCGCACAGGTTCTGTGAAATTTCATCTGCGATGCTGTAATGCATGCACTAAACTGAACAATATACACTGGATTTCTACAGTAATTGAATATCATATACGTTCATAAAGAAACGAGTTCATCCTTCTATATTGCATGTACAGACATGCACACACACACTGACAAGATGCCACTGAAAAAAAGCTTTTCTTATATCTGCTGGTCCTCAACCAGCTACTGCTCATTTTAGTTAGTTGTTTCTATTACTAATGTTAGAAAGCTGCAAAGTTGCATTCATCTGCCTCCAATTTGGGTGCAATGCCCACATCCAATCAACAAATGATGGATAGAACAGGTGACTGGCAGATTGTAAAATACTCAATTAGGTCATCATTGTTAAGTTGGCAGAAATATGAGATGATCCCCCCCTGTCGAGTACTAGCGATGGCACCAGCAACAGCACCATTGCAGTGGAAAACACACCACAGCCCTCTTCAATCTGCAGTGTCACCACTGGAACTAACAATGAATTGCAAACAGAGTTGTTAAACTGACCAAATCCAGGCCTCAGAAGAACGGACTGGTTGAAATGATCATGTTTCAAGAGAGAAAAAGTAAGGCATTGCCAGTGTGAAGCCCAGAGTATGAGTCTGGACCTGATTTCACAGGTCACTGCACTAACCGCTGTCTGATGGTGTTGCTTGGGCCCGTCCGGCCAGATTGAGTTACAAGAAACTAAAGGCTCTGATAGGAGACAGCTGCACCTCCCCGTACAAACCCACCCCAGAGGCTATCATCACTGCATGGGGTGATGGGAAACCGATCACACCATCTCATTTAACACACTAGCAACCTATCATTCAAATCAACAAATCAACCTCAGTGAGATCAAACAGTGTCAGCGAGACACTACAGTTCCTGTGCGGAGACCATGCTGTTCCTGTGTATTTGTATGTGAAACCTTCATAATTCCTGCTTTCTTGTGCAAAGCCGTAATTAATCAGCTCCTTAACGTAAATCTTTCTCTTTTGTTGCTGACAGCAATTCCTTGCTCAGAGGGAAGGGTGTTGACTATATTGACAGAGCTTGTTATGTGACCGATAGTCCTCCCAAACTTAAACATCCTCTAATTAGATGGAAAATAATGCAAGATTAGCCAACCATTAAGTCTTGGTGAACATAACATTCACAGCGTTCACTCAGGCCATGTGAAGTTTTGGGGAATGGGAGATGTACGTGGGAAACGGCAGGGCTATTAAAGAAGATGATGGACAAACGATATGGAATATTTTGTGGAAAATGGGGAAAAAGTTGGTGATCAGATAACTAGCAACAAATTTGGGACTAAAATACAAATAAATACAAACAATAACAGTCTTTCTACAGTTTGCTTAATATAAAGTAGCAATTAGCCAGAGACTTTACTTAAAGGGATACTTCACTTTTTTGGGAAATAGACTCATTTTACAACTCCCTCAGAGTTAAAAAGTTGAGTTTTACCGTTTTTGAATCCATTCAGCTGATTTTCTGATATTTAGAAGAATATCAGTAATCAGACAGTTTCTGGTCTCATTAACTTCCATAGTATATTTTTTTTCTACTATGGAAGTCAATGAGAGCAGAAACTGTCTGGTTACTGATATTCTTCTAAATATCAGAAAATCGTCCAAATACATTCGAAAACAGTAAAACCCAACTGTTTAACTCTGGGGGAGTGGTAAAATGAGCCTATTTCCAAAACTAGTGGAGTATCCCTTTAAGAGGACAGCCATTAGTAGTGGTGTCCGAAACCATAATGAACATTATGGAGTGCACTCAATCTATCCCACATTGCACCGTAATAACGAGTGTACAGCCAATGTACGCTCAAATTCGCTCACTCGTTTTTATTCACCTCTTTAAATGAACTGTATTAGTGGACAAGTGTAGGGAATAGTGATTGAAGGTTTTAGGGGGCCATTTTGGATTCAGCCTGTGATTTTCTAGTGATCCTGCTCAGGTGTGTCTGATCAGGGTTGGAGCTAAACCTAGCAGGCAATTGGCCCTCCATGGCAAGATTTGAAGAACCATAGTGGTGTAAATCAATAAAATTAAAATAAAAAAATAATAATCTTGTGTAACGTTCCATCTTGTATCAATCCAGCACAACTACTTGCTAGTCTGGCTCACACGAGAGCAGGTATTACTGATGCGATTGTCACCATGGGTGCAATAGAGCATCTCTCTGCTCATCTGGACTCAGAAGATGAAGAGGTTAGGTCAATTCAGTGTTTCCCAATCTATAGAAATTCTGTAAGTGCTTAAAATTGCATTCCTGGGATTTTAAAACTAAAATAATACACGTTCTTCCTACCTACATTTTAGGTTCGAACAGCTTGTGCAAGTGCTTTGGGCTACCTGACCTCTAATCGCTTTGCCCATCGACAGCTTCTGGCAAAATGTAGAAAAAACCCTCACATATATGACCTTCTAAAGAAGAATCTAGCACAAGATGCCAGAATATCACAATTCTTTACAGAAGAGTTTGAAAGACAGAGAAGAATAGGGTTTCCGTCCCTCAGGTGCTTTACATTTACACAGGAAGTCACTGAATATGAGGCAATTGATAATTCAAAAGAATAATTTGTTGTCTTTCTGTTTTCTCCATTGCAGTTTGGAGATAAACGGTGGCCCTCCTGTGCCTCGCCGTGATAATAAAGGTAATTGAATTGACTTAGAAATACTGTGATGCTGGCTAAAGCATGCATCTCACATACAGCTGTTTGCGCTATACCACTTCTCACCAGGACGGTCGAAGAGACTGAATGCTAGGTGTAGTAAGTCAGCAGTCGGCGAGAAAGAAATACCCGCTCCTTTGGCGCATCGTGTAAGACAGAGGGCCAGAACTGCAAACCCCAGAGTCAGAACGGGACAGGGGTCCTGCCACAGTCCCTAACTACTGAGGTTAAATGAAAGCCCATTAACTCTGGAATGAGAAATGACGTCAAAAGCTTTGAACAAAAAGCATATGCAAAACAGAAACATTTATGTTTCTTTAAATAAACGGTCATTTATTAATAAGATGCAAATTCCCTTATAACACAATGTCAAGAGTTTATCCTGAGTTTTAATGGTGGAACTTTGATTGCAGCATCTTTAACTTCTGAAGTGATGTCTAATCCAAGTGGTGCCCTAAAATTCAAATAAATAATAATAATTATTGTCAGAACAGACACTATCGTACACAATAGGGTCCAAATGTCTATGATTGAAAATGCTTCTATAGTGCATTTTTATGATATAACCACATATATTTAAAAAAAAATGTTTTACATCTGTATTTGATTTAAAATGCGCAATATCAGGAGAGTAATATGAGTCAAAGTTTAAATGAATCTTTTTATATGTATAGTCTCTTACATTATTACAACATAGTATATTTTATGGCTAAAATGACAAAAAACAACAAGAAGCAGTTTGTGGAAAACTTTTAAAGCAAACAAAATGCAGTTTTATTTCTGTAATTTTATATATTTTTGAGAAAAATATGATATTTAATGAGAAATAATATAAAGTGAGATTTTATCCATGTGGGCATTACATTATAGAATGGAGCCAGGTGGTTAAAAAATAGGCGGAGCAAGTTATTAGATTTTAATTAAAGTTGAAAGATCTTCTTTTTTACTTGGAAATGACATGTTAAACTGTTAAATCATGTACAGTAAGACCAGAAACAGACATTGAAACATAAATAGGTCAAATTTTGTAACTAACAAAGCAAATGTAATTTTAACTTACTTGGGCTCATATTTGACCTCTTCGGTATAGGACAAGATCCCCTTTCCTTGCTTTAGTCTCTCTATGCCATTCCTGAGAACAATAGTGTGGAACAAAAGTCAGAGTGTCTTATGCATGTAATCGAGGCTGTAAGGCGATGTGCGCCTGTGTTATCACCTTACCATGCAATCATGACTCCATTATCAGTACAAAGCTTTGATGGAGGGCACAGTAGGTGCAACCCAGTGGCATCTGTGACGATTTTCAGAGTCTGTCTGATGTATTCATTACTTGCTACTCCTCCTGAAACAACCTATAGAGGTGCACAAGATGAAGAGTTGAAATTTTTGGCTGGGATAGAGTGGAATTTTTACCAAATGTCAATTCACCACAGGCATTTATTGGTTGATAAAATGGTCAAGCGAAGCTAGAAGGACATGTTATGCTTTTTTACATTTTCAACTTTCTTTAGTGTGTAATGTTGCTATTTGAGCATGAAAAAGGTCTACAAAATTATTGAGCAAAATTCACTCCAAATGGAGTTATTCTCTATGCCAAAAAGCGCTGTTTCATTGCTCCCTGAAATGCATCAATTGTAGATTTGTGTTTTCTTCCGGGAACTTTAATGTCACAATAAACAAAAAAATATATAAATATATTATTCGTTATTAACTCGTTCACAGAATAAATGACAAGACAAACTTCAAACCCCCCACCTACTTCCCCATGCATTCATACGGCAATCGCAACCCCAATCATCCCCACATTTATAATGTTGTGACAGAAAGGCCAACAACAAATAACAAACAAAAGTAATAAAACCCACAGGAAAAAAAAATCAAAACTGGTCAACAATTAATAAAACAAACTACAATACAATAATAGAACAAAAAAATAAAATAAACAACAAAAAATAAAAATAAAATAAACAATAAAATAATAATAATAATACAATTAAATAAAATAAAAATAAAAAAATAAACACTTTTGCCTCATATAAACAAATCCCACCCAAGGAATATGCAAAAAATAAATACATAAATAAAAATAAAATAAAATAAAAAAGTGAAGGCTAATTTTAATGCATTATTAATGTTTTGAAACTTGCTGCTATGGTAGGGAGCGTGACATTTGTGAAACACGCTTGAAGCAGTTAACTAATCACAACACACTGGTCCAGCCATCCAATCAGAGCACATTGCACTTTCTAAACGAAGGGATAGAGACCAGAACTAAACAGAGAATTACTGACAGACTGGGAAGAAATGTAAATGTAAGGTATATGAAGAATAATGTGTTTTTTTGAACATATAAGCATGAATACCAATGGGCTCTATGTGCGGCGGTATTTCCGGTGAAGGTTTAAGGATGCTCGATAACTTCCGCCGATAGTAGAGTCCAATGAAATACTGAGAATTTATATTGAATTTCATACTCCATGGTTATAGTAAAGAAACGTTAGTCACAAAAACAGACAAAACAGACACCCCTCGTTGTGTTTATGATTCTTTTTAAAATTATATTAAATAAACATTCCTATATATAAAATTACATCTAAACGTATGAAAGTTTCGTTTCAAAGACGGGAGGAAAGTAAATTTTGAAGACTGCCATAATCCCGTTTTCCTCGGTTTTCCTCCGCTTTAATCTCCACAACCGGAAACTGAAGAGCATCCTTGCATCAAATGCGGAACTAATGCGTGCATATAGCCCATTCTAATAAAACCCCAAAACAAAAACAATACTTTGAAAAAAGGCATAATATGTCTTCTTTAACATGAAATGCCATATCCGAGTCCTGAGGTGCTGTGAACTTACCAGAGTTGGATTGTGCTGTGGTAGAAGGCCTTTGGATTTACAGAACAAAATGGCACGATGTGTTCGTTTGGCTAAATGAGATGCAACGGTGTGTTGTGAGGCAGCAGCGATGTCTTTAACACATGATAATAATTGTCCCGTTTCTACACCTGAGGAAGCATAACACTGTCTTACTGATTATAATCAAGAGTTTTAGAAATTGTAATAATTGCATTGCATCTCCAATCAAATAAAAACCTAGTGAGCTGCCTACCTATATATATATATATATATATATGTCTGTAGACATGTGGAGTTGCTCCCTATATAGGGTCACTTATAAGCTGCTGTTTCATTCAGGAAACTGCCTTAAAAGGCAGCGGTCAATGTAAGCAGTAGGCAGCTCACTAGGTTCTGGAAAATAACCTGTTCTATTGTTTTAAAATGCAGAGATAAAGTACCTTCTTCTTTCTCTTTTTTCTTTATTGCCATTGTCACCTGGTTTCGAAAACCAGCAAAAGAGAAGTTGCAGTCGTAGATCTGTCCCATCGGCGTCTTGAAGTGGAATGCACGCCGATCCCCCTCTTTTGCCAGAAGCTCTATGGCTTGCCCGCCACTCAAAGTCAAACACTCTGGGTGTTTCCTAAGAGAAAGACTTCTAGCAATCTATCATTGAAAGGAAAGATAAACTGTTTATGACAAACATCATACAGTTTTCCTTGTATTTGAATATTAAGTGATATCCTTATACCTTATCTAAAGAGTCACCAGCTGCTACATCCAATGTTTGCCCCAGAAGAAGAAACTCATCGATTCCTTTGGCCAGTGCAAGAAGAGTATGACCCCCAGAGACAAGGAGCACGAGAAAAGGGAAGTCTATAGGGTGCAGCATTCTTACAGTGAGGGCATGGGCCTCCATATGGTGTATAGGGATGAACGGCTTTTTGTGTAATCTCACAAACTTCAGACTGAACTCCAAGCCGATCCCGAGGCTGAGGGAGAGTCCAGGCTTTACTGTTGTGGCCACAGCTGTGAGTTCATTGGGTTCAATGCCACTTCTGTCTATGGCCTCCTGGACAACTCTACAGATGTTTTCTCTGTGTAGGCGTTGGGCCACAGGTGGGATAATTCCACCCGCACTGTAAGATAATAAAAAAAAACAGAGGACACAATAATATAGCAGTAATTGCATTATGTTTATACCGTTTCAAATTTTAAAGTGTGTATAAAAAAATAAAAAGCGAATTGTATATTTTGGGTATATTTCAAACCCTCTTTAGCTTTTTTTTTAGTTCACATTGTCCTAAACTGAAAATGACCTGACAAAAATTAATTTGGTTTACACACACACACACACACACTCACACGCACACATAATACGAAGTTTCAACACAATACAATACAACACAATATTCAAGTTATTCATAGTATACAAATGTTCAAGCTGTTATTTTCAGTGAATCACAACTAAAAAAACTAAACTTGAAGTGAAATAAAAATTGAACTACTAAAATTACAAAAAATAAAATTGAAATAAGAATAAACAAAATCTTAATACAAAATATAAAAAAAAACAACCAAAACTAATAAAAAAATGACAAAATCATTAAACAAAATTACTAAAGCTAGAATACAAGGGAAAATGTAAATATTAAAATTAAAGCCAAATCCAAAAAAATGAATAAATCCTAAAGTAGTAAAAAAAATCTAAAATTCAAAATAGAATAACATTTTCTAAAAAAAAGCAGCACAAGATTTCAACACTGATAATAAGTAATGTTTTTGAGCAGCAAATCAGCATATTATAATGATATCTGAAGGATCAAAAAAATGACAAAAACATTAAACAAAATTACTAAAACTTGACTACAAGGGAAAATGTGAATATAAAAATAAAAGCCAATTCCAAATATATGAATAAATCCTACAGTAGTATATAAATAATACTAACACAGCTTGTAGTAAATCCAAGTCATATGGACTTGTATGACACTTTTGTGCTTTTTGATGTTTAGGAACATCGTAATGGTGAATAAATAAATAATGACATGAGCATTTTGATTAAACGTGTGATAAATCAAGTGTTAGTCTATGTCGGTCTCAACTTTTCGAGATTATTTATGAATGACGTTAGGGGCAATACTTACTCCAGGTGTGTCTGTTTCTGAGAATGCAGAGACTCCCCCAAAATAATTCCAGTGTCGTCCAGCACAGCCGCCCCTGTCTCATCGCAGCTCGTCTCAATCCCCAAAACTAATCTAGGGCGCACTGCAGTAAACGCTCTTCTAGACGTGAGGTGCTTCATCCAGCAACGAACAGGTCCATTCAAAACACACGGAAACATTCTGTTAACACTGACAATTCACTGTCGTTAACACTGGTCACGTTAACTGGACACCATTCTAAAATAATACATTTCAAAAACACTTCTAAATTTGTACAAATCCATTTATGACCCTGTATGAAACGTGACGTTACATATAAATATGTCCTACTCGCAACACGCGGAGTTGGGTTCCGTTCGTTTTTCTGTAAACTAACGGAATTATGAATTCAGTATGGAAAAATATGTCTATGGTTTATATAAAAATGAATAAATCGGATCAATTTAGCTACGATACTATTATTTGCTAAAGTTCAAAATAAAAAGCAACACAGGAACCATTATAGAGTGCTTGTTTCCAGTGGGCTAATAATACAGGTGGGATGAAGACTCACATGGGAAAGATGTTTTAGTCTGATTCTTCACAATTTGGGTAACATGAAATATTTTTGTTTGGCTATTTTCAACTATTATTTGATGTTTAACGTCCATTGCTTCCTTCAAATAAGCCAATGGTCTACCTAGGTAGTGGTTCAAATGTCGATTTTTATTTATATAGGGTAATATATAAATGTATTATTTCAATATCAATATATTAAAATAGTTTTAATTTTTTTATATTAGGATATTTTGAATCTTGAGTCTCACACTTGAACTTTAACTCTCACTTTCTGCTTCTACAGAATGCTATCCATTAAATGAGTATAACAAGATGGAACCACAAGCCAAACGGAGGAAAGAAATGGACAAATGTGACACTTGGGACGTTCTTCCTGTTCTCTCCGATGAGAAGTCTCGGGACACTGAATTGGTGTCGGCCTACGCAGCACCCATCGTTAAGAAAAGAGAAACATCTCGCCTGGTCAAAGAGCTGTCCCTGATCTACCCTCTACCTGGTCTGCAGCACATAAAAAGAGTAAGAGCTTGCAAAGACAAAAGCAGCCCTCATCCTTTAGAGGTCATTGTGTGCTTGGCCAGGGACGTGGCCAAAGGAGTTACCCCTGCTGATCTGCTTCGCTCACTGTCTTTTGACTGCAATGGTTTAGGTGAACCTTTCCTTGTTGAAATACCTGCCAATCCTCCACTGACCAGACCACAGTTTGAAAAAGCTAGTAAACACTGGCCTACGTCATTCCACGAGGACAAGCAAGTGACGTATGCCCTGAGGGGCCAGTTGTTCACAGGCGATCAGAAAGCTAAAATTCAATACTACATGACGGCAGCTGTCCAGGCTGCAAAATCAGGTCGGGAAATGGGAATGGATGCGGTGGGCGCTGTAATTGTTGACCCAGAATCTGAGCAGATTGTCGCAGTGGGTCATGACTGTAAGCGTGGCGCTCAGCCGCTCCATCATGCTGTCATGGTCTGTATTGATCTTGTGGCCTGTGGGCAAGGAGGAGGCGCTTACAGTTACGAGAAATATCCAGCCTGTCGATTTAGCAGCTCTGAGATCTTTAGAAATAGCTGCAATTTGAAAGAAACTGGTCAGCCCTACATCTGCACTGGATATGACCTTTACGTCACACGAGAGCCCTGTGTGATGTGCGCGATGGCTTTGGTCCACTCAAGAATCAACAGAGTGTTTTATGGAGCCCCCTCTGCAGATGGTGCCTTGGGAACCAAGTATAAAATTCATTGCCAAAAAGATTTAAATCATCGCTTTGAAGTGTTTAAAGCGGTGATGCTTGATGCATGCCAGGCTTTACATAAAAAGTAATCTTTTTTTAGAAGTTATTCTTAATAGACAATATTAAAATTGACATTTTAATTTCATTTGTAACCTCTTGCCAAATAGTTTTTCTTAATAGGACGATTATGGAAATAAAATTGGATTGATGTCTATTTTTATCAAACTAAGGAATGCCCTACATTTTTATACTGTAGGCCTAAATATGAATTCACACACATATTAATCTTCAAATTACAAAAAAATCTAAAATTCAAAATAGAATAACATTTTCTAAAAAAAAAGCACTGATAATAATAAGTAATGTATTCTGAGCTGCAGATCAGCATATTAGATTGATTTCTGATGGATTATGTGACTCTTAAGACTAGAGTAATGATGCTACAAGTTCAGCTTTGAATCACATGAATAAACTACACTTCATTAACCTATAAAACAGTTATTTTAAATTGTAGTAGTATCTCACAATATTACAGTACTTTATCAAATAAATACAGCGTAGACCTCAAACCGTATTCACTTTATAGCCCTTAATCCTGTAATTGTGGACAAATGTGGGTACTCAGGTGTGATCCTAATTTTTATTTATTATAAATGTTATATCACTGTCTTTGATATAGTTTTATCTATCCATTTATGGTTTTTGTTTCTTTTGGCGGTATTTTTAATTTATTTACTTCAAAAAGTACCATATTTTCTATGTAAATTATGCTTATTTTTTATGTTTTATTTTTTTAAACTACATTAAAATATCCTTACAATAAGTTCTTAGAGATA
>JAOTRC010000043.1:8219958-8237978 GCA_027497675.1 Cyprinella lutrensis
TTGTTGAATACTCGAAGAGGATTGGCTTTCTATGCGAAACCCCCATTCTCCGTCACTCCTTGACGTAACTCGGAGTGTCTACGAAAGGGAACTAGCGATTTCTTTTTACTTAGTCAATGGCCCCCATTGCTAGCATTATACGCTAAACAGTTTTTAGAGATTAAACTCTTTAAATTCGATTATCATGAAAACAAATCTCAGAGAACGGTTGACTATAGGTACCGATGTTTTATTAGACCAAAGGGTCATTTTGCGCCGGAGTTCTCCTCCGAGTATTGGCTCCTGAGCAATACTCCTTGAGTATTGGCTCAAGGAAAAGTGTTGCCTGACTGAATTTAAGTGCAGCCTTTGATACTTTAGATCACACAATTTTAATAGAACACCTCAGAGATTGTGTTGGGACTAATGGTGTAGCGCTTAAATGGTTTTCTTCTTATTTTCATGACAGGACATGCTCTGTGAAAATTAGAAACTATGTCTCTGCACCCGCTACACTTTCTTGGGGAGTTCCTCAGGGATCAATCCTTGGTCTGACTCTATTTTCATTGTACATGCTACCCTTGAAGTCCATTTTAAGCAGCAAAACATTAATTACCACTTGGATGCTGATGATTTACAACTGCACATTCTTCTGGAGTGTGATGGCTGTACATATTTTACTAATTTTAATAAGTTCTTGACTGAAGTAAAGGGTTGTTGACTGAGGTAAATACAATCAAATGAGTATAAGAGTTTATTATGTTAGGGAAGGAGCTTGGAAATGGTCTGGACTGCACTTGGAAATGGTCTGGACTTTGGGATGTTTTGCCATTATCTCTAAAATCCTTGTCAAGCATGGATATTTTTAGAAATAACTTGAAGACTTATTTATTTCATCAAGCTTTTGGTGTTTGATTAGGTCTGAGAATTGTGAGTGTTTTGTGGCTTGATTTGTATGAGTATAGCAACTGTGAGTGATTTGTGGTTTGAGCCTCTGGGTGTCATGTCTTGATGTAACTGTTTCTGTGTATTTTAAAGAAATGTATTACTTGTAGAACTTTGGTACATTTTAATGGTTTTGAAAGTTCTTTATAAAAGTTGAGTTGAGTAAGTTTAGTTGAGTAAATGGTAAAACACTTTAATGGTTGGTTTTGACTGGACATTAAGTTTAAATAAGCTCGTCAAAAATAACATTTTGGCTGATGCCATCCTCAAAGCAGTTAATTCATTATTTTTTATGTAATTTCAAAGGAAAAAGAAAGTTGAATAAATAAATAAAAACCTACAGTAGATGTGGGAGTGACAGTAGACTGTAGTGACAGTAAATGTAGAGTTACAAAAGTTACCTTTCCACAAACAGTGAAAAATAACGTAGTTTGTAACAAAGTTTGAGGGAATAAGGAGGAGGGAACCGGTGAGCGTTAAATGTAAAAACTCCCTTAGGCAAATTACTCATAGTTTTATACAAAAAAAAACTGTAAATGTAAATAGTTAATGTTGTTGTTAAACTATGATAAACACAAATTACTACAATTTAACAATAATAAAACAACGGCTAACCTTTTAACACGTCCATTTAAAATGTGCTAGCTGAATCCTGAATTTGTGTCACAATTTTTGGTCCATGAAGAAGACATGGAGAAAAATGGCAGTTCAAATAACAGCTAAGTTTTAATAACTCAGAACAAGAGAGAAATATCCATGTAACACTGTGTACTAAAACACAATCAACAACAGACTTTAATACACACAGAACTGAAGATATATTAGGTTTTTTTATTATTATTTGCTTAAACGCTATAACCAGGCTTTAGAACAAAAACGTCAAAACCATAACACTGTTTGTCAAAAAGCACACCCATTTCCTTAAACTATAAACACTATTCCCGTTTTGACAAATGAGTAAGGTTTGTTGAACTGTCTCTGCAAAACTCTACACACAAATTTCTCATTGCCTACACCATTTTGTCATTTAGAAAGCACTTGAATTCAATAATGTTTACTCAAGTCAGAACAACTCAGCTCAATTAGCGCACAATTACCCAGGTGTAAAACACCAAGATTCAAAATTGATCACACACCAAGAACCTTCAATAGATAGTTTAGAACAAGGGATCGAGAGAAATGTGATATAAGAGGTTAAGAACACCAAAGAAGAGAAGAAAAAGCAGAGTGGAGGACGAAGATGAGAAGAGGAGAAAGAACAGTACAGTCGAGGACGAAGTCAAAGTCGAAAGACAAGAACAAGAAGAAGACTCATCTCGGATTATATTTGTGCCACTCTAGCTGACCATGTCCTTGTTACTGTAGTAGGCTAATGAGATCCGAGCCACTTAGACCATGTGGTCATCCATGGTTTAACAATAAGGGAGGCTGGGCAAAGTGTACAGCCAAATTTGAGCAGGTACACTGTAGCATCCATTATCTGGACTTTCTGAAATGTTAAATAGGTAAGAAATCTACTTTCACTGGAAAACTGCAGTACTGCATATCAATATATTACTCAATGAGTACAGTATTGCATGTGGACTGTTCTGTAAGACTGTAAAAATAAAGTATGTTTAAAGTATTTGGGAAATGTATTCCAACGTCGTATTTACAGTATTTTACTATTTGTTTGGCAGAACTGTAAGATTATGACAAGGTGGTTGGGAACATGTTCTATCTCCAGAACAGGAAACTGAAATCATGAACATAGTCCTAGAAAATAATAGGTAGAAAAGTAATAGAAAACAATGAGATATTTCAAAATATTGATAGGGTAAACTTATCAACATTGGACCGTGTCTTGTGCAAAAATAATTTGAGGATGAACGTGCCATTTGAACGCAATTCAGAAAGAGTCAAAGAATTGCGATTTAACTCTGTGGAAGTGAGTCCTATACAATCCAACAATTGAAGCATACTCTCAACACTGTGTAAATTATACATATTTCAGTGTTGTAATCATAATGATTGTGCTTCACAGTAGTGACCACTCCATGTCTATTTCTGATATTGTCATGTGTGTCAGAGTGTCCTTGAGCTAGAGGTGGCTGCAGTGGCGCACCAGTTCATCTTCATTGATTCAGCCTCACAAAACGACGAAAGAGGGGAAGGAATATCATTGGCCAGTGTGCCATTGTTGAAGTCCCTGGCCAGCGTGGAGGGAACATCACAATGTGTGCAGCGATTACCCAACACGGCGTCATCCATCACCATGCTACTGTTGCCCCCTACAACACTGTCCATCATTCTTGGCCACCCTACACAACACACTCGTTCCACCAGATCAGATAGACAGCCCAGAGCAGTTCAGGTACAATGTCATTTGGGACCATACAAGTTTCCAACGGGGCAGAAGAGAGGATGCAGCATAATTGTTTTTTTTGTTTTTTTTTTACTGTATCTGTATATAATACATGCTTCTGTTGTTTTTTATGTAGACCACTGTATGTTAGGGTGACCACCCGTCCCACTTTGCATTGTACCGCACAGCATTTTTACCCCTTGTCCCGCATTTCGCAATTGAGAAAATGTCCTGCATTGTCATCAGTTGGTTGTTTTTTGATTATCATATTTAAAAAAACATGCATTTGTTCTTCTGCCTTTTTGAGAAATCATTTTATTCACTTTTTGCAGCATAGCTTTTCACCTGTATTTACTGTAACAGCACGTCGTCAGAAGTACAAATGCAACAGCGTTTTTTTTTTTTTTTTTTTTTAATCCTATCCAATGGTTGTAAGGAAAGCAGTAAACATGGTCACTGGTAGGTTGTGGCTGTCAATCAAAATGTGGAGCGGTGATTTGTTCGTGTGTTCCCTTTCAGAAAACAAATGATTACAGTAATTCAGTAAATGAAAATTTTAAAAGGCGGCATAATGACAACAAAAAAGAGAAAATGTTCTTTAGGTGAAGATTGGGCTAGTATACCTGGGTGAGGCCTATAGAAGGGGATACCTAAAAAGTGTTTTACAGTAAATGTAAAAACAGCTTTTCAATTTCACATAGAGTAGAATATGACGTTAGGTCATCACAACATGTGAATCACACAAGAAAAGGGAACAACAGAAAGAAACGTTCAAGTCAATGGAATCATTCCTCATGTTCAAGGAGGATGGCCAGGTTGATGAAATCGCAGCAGCTGAGGTAACCAGTGTTCATCACAGTGTGCAGCATGCGCAGTAGCGCAATCATACAGATCCTCTAACTGTGGTAGTAAGCTTGCCCCAGTCATTTTCCCAGACTCTGAGATTGCAAAGAAAATGTCATGTGGTCGAACAAAAACAGCATCCATTATAACAGACGTACTTGCTCCTTCCTCTGGAAAGCTGTTTAAGAGAATTAAGATCACCGCTGGTTCAGCTCTCAGGTGAGTAAAAAAAAAGAAAAAAAAATTCACACACCTTTTTTTTCTGTGGCTTCCGACCCGTCAAATCACGGCAGCACAAAACTTTTCCCACTGTCACTGAGATACTGGATGCCAGAGCTGGGATTAAAAAGCAAGCTGTTCGATTTTTCTGAAGACAGTGATGAATCATCAACTTCAATACACTGCCAGATAACAAATAAGCTAGAAGAGAATGACCTACAGCTTGATATGATTTCTGCTTACACTGCTGATAATGCAAGTGTAAATTATGGCAAACACAACTCTGTTTTCCAAAAACTAAAAACAGAAAACTCTGGCATTGCAAAGGCAAACTGCATCGCTCACATTGTGCACAACTGTGCAAAATTGTCACGACACACACGGGAGAGAGACAGCAGATCCAATTGCAGTTTTGTGTTATTTATTGGGTATTGGGCAGTCAAGGCTTATTTTTTGTCACTGGGGGAAGAACATTGTCCGAAGATGCTATGGAAACTACAGTGGGGCCAAAAAGTATTTAGTCAGCCTTTGATTGTGCAAGTTCTCTTACTTAGAATAATGAGAGAGGTCTGTAATTTTCATCGTAGGTACACTTCAACTATGAGAGACAAAATAAGACAGAAAAAAAATCCAAGAAATCACATTGTAGGACTTTTAAAGAATTTATTTGTAAATTATGGTAGAAAATACGTATTTGGTCACCTCACAGACCTGTAACTTCTTCTTTAGGAAGCTCTTCTGTCCTCCACTCATTACCTGTATTATTGGCAGCTGTTTGAACCCGTTATCTGTATAAAAGACACCTGTCCACTGCCTTAAACAGTCACACTCCAAACTCAACCATGGCCAAGACCAAAGAGCCGTCTAAGGACACCAGGAAGAAAATTGTAGACCTGCACCAGGCTGGGAAGAGTGAATCTACAATAGGCAAGCAGCTTGGTATGAAAAAAATCAACTGTGGGAGCAATTGTAAAAAAAAAAAAAAGGAAGACATACAAGACCACTGATAATCTCCCCTCGATCTGGGGCTCCATGCAAGATCTCATCCAGAGGGGACAAAATGATCATGAGAACGGTGAGCAAAAATCCCAGAACTACATGGAGGGACCTGATGATGACCTGTGCTGGGCCCAAAGTAACAAAGGCTACCATAAGTAACACACTACACCGAGAGGGACTCAAATCCTGCAGTGCCAGACGTGCCCCCCTGCTTAAACCAGTACACGTCCAGGCCCGTCTGAAGTTTGCCAGAGAGCTAATGGATGATCCAGAAGAGGATTGGGAGAATATCATGTGGTCAGATGAAACCAAAATAGAACTTTTTGATCAAAACTCAAGTTGTCGTGTTTGGAGGAAGAAGAATGCAGAGTTGCATCCTAAGAAGACCATACATACTGTGAAGCAGGGGGGAGGAAACATCATGCTTTGGGGCTGTTTTTCTGCAAAGGGGACATGAAAACTGATCCGTGTTGAGGGAAGAAGGAACGGAGACGTGTATCGTGAAATTTTAAGCCTGGGCATTGAAGGAGTGGCTCCGTAAAAAGCCTAGCCAGTCTCCAGACCTCAACCCCATAGAAAATTTGTGGAGGGAGTTGAAAGTCTGTGTTGCCCAGCGACAGCCCCGAAACATCAATGCTCTAGAGGAGATCTGCATGGAGGAATGGGCCAAAATACCAGCTACAGTGTGTGCAAACCTGGTGAAGACTTACAGGAAACGTTTGACCTCTGTCATCTGTCATTGCCAACAAAGGTTATGTTACAAAGTATTGAGTTGAACTTTCGTTATTGACCAAATACTTATTTTCCACCATAATTTACAATTAAATTCTTTAAAAATCCTACAATGTGATTTCCTGGATTTTTCTTTTCATTTTGTCTCTCATGATTAAAGTGTACCTATGATGAAAATTACAGACCTCTCTCATCATTCTAAGTAGAACTTGTAGAACTTGCACAATCAGCTGCTTTATAGTGGATAACAGACATATATCTATCCAGCCATCTATTCATCTACTGTATATACAGTACTAGAATTCAGAAGTTTTGGGCAAGTAAGATTTTTTTTAAATTAATAAATGCAGCTATTTTAAATTGTGATATTGTTTCATAATATTCGTGTTTGACTGTATTTTTTATCAAATAATGCAGTCTTGGTGAGCATGAGAGACTTATTTACATATGACTTACCCACCCTAAACCCTGTGTGTATGTAGTGTATATGCAGTACATGTATTTGTGTATGCACGTATCATGGAAGTTAGTGATCTTTTTCTATCTCGTTTTCAGCATTGTAAATGTGATGAGAGAGCTTCAGAAGTCTTTGCCATCTGACAACGCAGCTCAGCCCATCATATCTGGATTTCTTAAGGTCACAGAGTATTTTCTAAACTCAAGTGAAGGCAAGTTTACTGTGGTGTTGTTTGTTCGAATTCATTGGATGATAATTACTGTTGGCATCATTCTTTTTTTTTTATTTAATAAAGTTGTCATAGATATATGTACCATATTATATTATGTACCATATTATTTTTCTCAGGATATACAAACATGTGGGACAACTTAGGTAACTTCAGTCTTGGCAGCCTAAATGAAATAACAGAACAGGTAAATTGCTTTTATTTCTCGAAGGCCTTTTATTCAAATCTCCTTCAGAACAAACAGATCTTCTGACACAAATATATCACCATTTTGTGATGTGAGGATTTTTTGCATGAATAAAAACATGTAAATATATTCTCGTTTTAAACTTTTAACTTGATTTGTGATGCCACAGCTTGCCATCTTACTGGGATCTGTGTCACCATTCATGAATGAGTCTGCCCAGACTGCCACAGAATCTGTAGCCGTTCTAGTCCAGATCCTCTCCGGGAGTGCCGACCAGCTGACCTTTGACAAGTAAGGCTTGACTTTCAATCAAAAGCTTCATTTACATTGAAGTAAAGAGAATCTTGAGTTTCTCTCAGAACATTGACCATGTTTGAAATGATCACAGATCATGGTTTTGGCTGTGACTAATGAGCTTGTTTCTGACACTGAAGATCTGATAGCTTTTGTTTTCTTTGGATTTGGTCGATTTGTTTTCTCCTCGCAAAGCCACTCATACATATTCTGATCTTTGATGATTTATAATCAAGTGGTTGTGGGTTTCCTACTCTAAAATTATGAAAGGGGACACAGAAATATCAGACGTAAATAGACCGTTTACAGTGACAGAAGGCAATAATACACTGCATGAAAGATAATATTCAAAAAAGCATAATAGGCCACTTTAATATATTAAAAAAGGACACATGGATTTGGCAGGAATCAAACTAACGAGCATAAATAAGCACAGAATATATTAGAAATGTCTCAGCTTTTGAATGGTAATCCGACTGTGTTTGTTAAACAGGTTGGAGGAGATGCTGGCTGCTCTGTTTTCAACCTTCAGAGATACTCCCATGTGGGATTCGTTGCCGTCTATAGTGTCCACAATTCAAGAAGCCATTGTCAACAGTACTCACAACATGCAAGCACAAACAGGTGAGAAAAACATGGTTACAGTTGAATACAGCTGTAAAAGAGTTGCAGGGTATGTTTCCAGATTCTTCCAGACGGTATGCATCTATAATACAAGTGCTTTCTTTTCGACAGAGCTCTTCTATGTTCTCCAGCAGCCATTGTCCAGCCTTTTAACAGATATTTCCCATGCTATGAACACAAGCAGTTTTACAGCTCAGTCTTTTGTCAGTCGATTGCCACAGGCCATTGTGTTGACTGCAGAAGCTGCTCTACAGGTTAGAACAACATTCATATCTACTGATGTTACGCACTGTTAATACACAGTACATTCATGTGGTAAAGAATGTAAAACATGTTTTCAGCATATAATAGAGGGTTGGTGAACTGGCTTTCCTGTCTAATGCAAGCTTGGTGAATAATGACCTCCTCATTCATGACACATACTATATCAATGACAAAGTACTGTGTTATCAGATACCTACAATGCGTTTGTTGTGGGTCCAGCTTAAAAAAGTCCTTACTGACAGTAGAAATAAGCATATTCGTACAAGCATACAGTGTGAAATAAGGTTGTGTCCCACTAGCCTATTCAAATGACTTGATTTTGATCTTGATTCCAGAATTTTGTAAGGACTCTTATTATGTGATTGGAAGTGAGAGAGATGGCTCCCTATTATGCCAAATGAAGAAAAGACAAAAAAGAGGATTTGAAAGGTTGGCTTAGTGAGCTAACCGGTTATAATCTCTTTTTATTAGTAAGAACACAAGATCACAGTAATGTGCTATGTTTTTGATCAGGCGTTAAGGAGATAAGATCTTAAGAGCTTGGCATTATTTGTTAATTAGCTTTTTGTGTGTTCCCAAACAGCTATAGGCACAATTAAGTGATTTTCTTTAGAAATGAATACAGCAATATTGGCCCGAAAGGCCCATTCAGAGTGCCAAGAAGTGAATTAATCACACATAAACAGCTAGCATACATTAGCTAGCATACATTAGCTAGCGTACGCTAGATGCTGCTTTTCATTCCTAGAGTGAATTTGGTTTCCTTTGAAAAAAGATACTCAAATCCTAGCAGAAGTCATTCTACTTTTGTGTTTTATATTGTATAATTATTTGCTCTACTTCCTTCTCCTTTGTCTATGAGAGTATTAAGTCACTTGAATTCAGTAGGCATAAAACAAGATCAACCCCTCCCCTTCCCTTGGGCCCAATTGGTCAAAACCTTTTGTCTTCCTGACAAACTGAGAAACGTGTTTATGTATTTATTTATTTGTCTGGTATATTGTTTTAATTTGTTTAAAATGTGACAAGTCCCTGACGAAAAAGATAGAAGAAAATACTATGACATATTTGTTTTACATTTATCAGTCTATGTAATCTGTATCTTTAGTTTTATTATCGTCCTACATCTCTTGCCGTCTCTGCCTTCTCTGACAATTATTCTATTTTCATTGCTCACCCCTCAGGCTGGTTCGGGGGGTCAGAGCCTGAACTGCAGCTATGTGAATCAGATATGGCAGGATGTCCAAGTTGTGACTGGAATAAGAGAAGACCATGTCACTTTGTGGTGTAACATCAGCCTACTGCCAGTCATAGCAGCCTTCAATAAACCAGGAGATGCAACTCCAGCTTTCAATGTGACTGTAAGACAATTTACAGTTTTTCTGTTAGTAGTTTGTGGTAATGACAGTTTATTTTGCTCTCAAATGCAACTCTCATGTGTCACCACTAGATGGTGGTGTGCACTAAAGACTAATTTAGACTTTGTCCATTTATGTTTCTAAACAGGGAATGGAGACGAACCCTCTTTGGTTAAACGTCACTGCAGAAATGATGGCCGGGTCACTGGAGAATTTTTACGGGGCGATCCTGAACAATACCTTTGCTAGCATTCACCTGACTGAAGTCCTGTTGTATTACACATCAATGATATCCAACCTCTCTGTATCAGAATTAACAAACCAGACAAACTGGAATGCCCAGCTCTTGCAGATGCCCCTGTACCAAAGGTATTAATGTTTTTTTCAGGAACAAACTGTATATTCTCACCGTGATACATGACCTGAGTCATATTAAATGACAGAAAACAAATGGCAGTCTTATAATAGAGAAAGATCTTTTACAAAGATACACACTCTGTGCTTCAATGTGAATTGAGCTTTTCACCATTATGTTTCAAGCTGTATGGCTTGAATAAATTGCCGACAACAAAAGTATGCAGCAATTCCACACAAACTCATATGCCCATTATACCTCGACATTATCATAAGCCCGATTATATTACCGAAATACCTCCTCAAATTTGCAATGAGATTTGCGGTTATTACCCATAAGGACCAGGGGTTGGAATCATGCAAACAAACTAAGTAAGAGTAATTAAATCTGCATTAAGGTTGATTTATTCAGTTTGACTCCTTTGCTTCCAAACAGGTTTGAGCAGATAAAGTAGTTTCTATTATTCTGTTATCTCTATCTCCCTGCTCTTAAATTGATTCTGCTTTATATGCTCATCCCTGTAATGAACTGACTACTGATTGGAATCAAATTATGCATTTGTGCATATCTGGGCAAATCAGTCACGTAAGACTGGAGGAACATTTATGCACACGCTGTATCGTTGAATATGTTGAAAATTGTCTCTATGTCTATTATAGCTGTACAGTTCTATAAATATAATGTGAGTGCCCACTGAAATGGAGAGCAAAATCAAGATGAAATATAAATGGTTTTGCAGCAATTAGATATGTTATGTTTATATGACCGATACATAAAAATCGATTTAAATGTCTTGGATTGGATTAGTACATGATCTCTCTCATATGTGCATTACAGTACATTATCTAATCTAGCTAATGAATGGATCCATTTTTATTTGTCATTTTTTTTTTTTTGCGAACTTGCAATACTAATTTCTCTCTCATCAGCCTCTCCACAGTACAAATGGCTCTGGAGCCAATAAAGACAGAAGCTCCCTGGATGGTGCCATACATCGAAGCAGTTGGAAAAACCATTGAGGCCATCCTACAGAATGGCTTCCTCATCCAGAACTCAACTGCAAGCCCCCTGATCGTCATGCAGGCTTTGGAGATCACACTCACCGGAATGAATTTCACAGAGGAAATCATAAATTATATCCTGAGTGGAGACATAGTTATGAACCCCAATGGAAGCATGGTTGACAATATCATAAAAGAGGTGATCCAGCAAATCATTGGAGCAGGATTGCTGGAAGAGTGGCCGATGCTTTATGGAGTAATGCAGCAGGTTCTGTACTTCGAAGATGCGAGTGGCACCCTGTGGAAATCTGTTGAGTTTTTCAATTGGCTGTACACTACTGAAGATACTGGACTAAATTTTGCCTGGGAGATCCTGAGCAAGTTGTACGAGATTTTAAGGGACGCTCTAACCAAGATGCCAACTCCTCTGTCTTGCTGGTCAAACACTTTTATTGACCTTGCTGGGAATGCTTTATACCTTCTGAAACAGATTCAGCTAACCAGTGACCTCTTCGCCCCTGTGGAACAATATCTAAGTCCAATTCAAATGCGAATTGCTGATGGACAAAACCTACAAGGTCTTGTGTCCCATACAAGAAAGACCAGGAGTGTTGCAAGTAAAGTTCAGAGGGAGCCGGTGGATGACTTCCTTGACCTCCTTGACATTGACTATCAAGCCTTGCTTGCAGTTCTCTCCATTCCACCCACATCGACTGAAATTTTCGAGACCGTCCATGTTTTCTTTGCAAATCCAGACTTGGGTGTCATCCTGAAGGGTCTTTCAAGGGAAATGGCTGGAAACACGAATCAGGATGGTACCATCGACACAGCTCTGAACGTGCTGTCTTACTTGACACTCCCTAGTAATGGACAACAGCTCCTAGAGATGTTCATGGAGATCGCTAGTGAAGGAGGGAGTTTGAACGACCTTGATACAATTAAGAAGCTGGCAGAAAGCCTAGGAAGAATGATTGACGTGGCCATGGCGCTATCTGACCAGCCATCTCTGAACATCAGACAAAGAATCGAGCACATGGCCCAACAACTTCAAGCTTCGGTGTCGAACATAGTCTCACAGAACGGAAATGGCACTGACACTGCAATCCAGTTCCTCACTTCACTCAACAGCATCCTTAGCGAGAACTTTGAGGAAATCAAGGACATCAGCCCTCAGGTCACTGGCATTCTCCAAAACATAATTGGCTCATTTAACAGTACAGGGTCTCAGATGAGCATAGCATCCTATTTGGAAGCCATGGATCAAACTGCTGAAACCTTCGCCTCACTCCTCTCTGGAGAGGAAGCAGGGTATTTCAACATATCTGGACAAATGCTGCAAGCCTTTGTATTGCTTGAGGCATATCCTGGAGACATAGAAAAAGTCATGATGTCCATCAGCATGATTTCTAATTCCCTAAATCACATCCTTGCCCTCTCAAATACCACAACTTTTCCAAATGGACAGCCCATCCAAGAGGTCACCCACCCCCTCATTCTGAGCAGTGCAATGGCCACCCACATCCTATTCAACCTCTCCATGTCAAACTACAGCCTGAGCAGCGATGCTGAAAGAGAGATGCTTTTGACCCAGACATTCGATCAGATGGCAGTCATTCTCCCCAAAGAGACACACGTGCACCTCTTCGCTATCAAATCGGCTCTTTTCACTGCCCTCTCAAGAGTATCCAGCACTGCAGAAATCACATCCCACTTCCCAGAAATCTCTCAGTTGGTTACACAGTCTCTCCTTAACTCTCTAAACATTACTTATGATCTGACATCCACGCATATGACTCCAGATGGCCTTGTTTACATCTTAATGACAGTGTCTAATCAAGTGTCCTCGAGTCTCTACGAGGGCCTTACGTTATCCGGTTCCCCTTTTCAAATCGTACAAGTTGTGAACTCTTTAAGCGAGGCTGCATCTTCCATATACTCCATAATACCTGTCGAGGGACGGCTGTACCTTAATATCACGCTGAAACTCATGGAGACAATGTCTTTTGTCCTTAATGACACCAGCACCTTTGGGGATGTCAATGGGGCTGTATCCCAAGTAGTCGATTCTTTCAACAACCTTCTGGCTATGGTGCCCAACATGAACACAGACTCTTTCAGCAGCATTATAGGAGACCTGGAGCACACCCTGAAGACAGTCTTAATGATCATCCAAGCAGACCAAAGTCCTCTCACCCAAACTGTTGATATTACCCAGCAGCTGCTGCACACCACCCAAAATCTCATATCACTGGGGAATATCAGCAGTGTGGAGTCTGCACTCGCCAAAATAGTGCTGGGGGCTTCTAGCATGAATATTGGCCATCTGCTGGGGATGAATGACACTAACTGGACCGACAAGTGAGTTTCTTTGAGGTTTTGCTCTCAAGGCTGGTTCCTGGTTATGAACTCATAACAAGGGCCAGTTTTTCATTTCTTTTTCTTGTGCATTGCATGGCTATTACTTTGCTCTCATGGTTTCATTGGTTTCATCCACCATGACATTTACTCTTACTTTATTGCTGGCTTCTTCAGAGAAATATAGTTTATGACTCTGAAAAGAACACATTCTCGAGGTCATGAAAATAAATGATCATAATTCATAGTGTAGTGCATTATGATTTAGTTAACCCAGCAACAACTTTTTGTTAGTTAATTAAACTTGTCTATGTTTTCATAGGCTGCCTGTGCTGCTGACAAACCTTGCTAATAGCCTTCCAGATGACCTGCAGTATTCTTCTCTTATTAAGTCCATCATGAGAAGTCTGGCCAACGAATCCCAAGGTACGTACATAAATCATCTCACAACATCTATTGACCTCTAACAGTGTTCATTCAGGGGTTTTATTTCGACTATCTAATGTGCTGACTGGATATCCACAGATGCATATAGCATTTTTAAGTATTTTGCATTCAGCTGTGTGAATACTTAATTATTTTTCTGCATAATTTGCATTTATTAAGCTCAAGAACAAGATGCATTTGCTCAGGAAATGTTGCAGGCTCCATATTCTCCCACTGAATGCATTACTCTTAGTAGCCCCCATTGACATTAAAGAATGTATGTTGCTTTCTGTTTATGTCATTGCGAACCTGTTTTTGGTTTTCATAGCAATGCAGTAAAGAGCAGGTTTGAAGTCAGCTTTCTGCAGTATTCAGCCAGGAGGCATATGGCCAGACAGAATATATGAGAAAACCTTGTCTGTGCTCTTTAAAATAGCTAATATTTATGTTTTCTTCTCTTTTTTATTATCAGCCCAGTTGTTTTGAATAAGTAGTTCCTCCAAAAATTGACATTATTTACTCATTCTTGTGTCATTCAAAATCTGCATGCAGCCCCCCCCTCCACGCATATACTGTATCTAACAAAATTTAGACATTTGAGCTTTAAACAAGTATTTTTTACAATGAAAATAAACCTAATGAGATGTATGCTCTGAAAACAAAAGTATTATATTATCTTTATATAAGTATTCTAAATAAGTAGTCTAAAGTATTAATTTCACTTCACATGTTTAGATATTTTTACCAGAAAAGATATTTTTACCAGAAACCAAGACATAATTAGATCAGTAGATAGTGCAAGTAATTCAGTTTATTTTGATGAAGTATCCTTTTACGAGTTAACTATAAAATAATGATGTGCTTTAGAGTGCACAATTTTTTGTTTCTCTGGAGATCCCCCACTTTCTTTGTGTGCAGCAAAAGCCCGTTCTCATCCACCCTTGGTCTCACGACCAAGTCGTATGAATTCGACGAATGATTAAAGGGGCTAATTTGTACGAATTCATACGACCTCACACAAAATCTTACATATTTTACTCTACCCATCACGTGGGTTTAGACAAATCGTACAAATTCGTACGAGGGAGGTTGGACGAATTAGTATGAATTGACACTTTTTAATCATTCTCTGAATTCGTATGCATTGGTCGTGAGATAGGGTAGTCTAATCCCAAGGCATCATGTAGTGACGCTTTTGACAATCCAAACATCCAACACACGTGGCACCCTTTAGCGTCAATATCAGACACAGATATATATGGCGCCTCCTAATGGTCTAACCTTAACCCTACCCCAGACCTAAACCTAAAACTAAAGCGTGTTTTATTGACTCTAAAGGGTGCCATGTGCGTTGGATGTATACGCATTGTCAAAAGCTTCACTATAGACCCTTTTACAGTCCACGTGATCAAATAGTTGCGCGCACACTTTGGCAACGGAAGTGGTGTTGTTTCCCACTGACTGTAACGTGTTAGCAACTCCGAAAGTTTATTAAAGCGGTTTCCCAGCTTCAAAATGTCTGTTTTTTGCGTTTACAGTTACACTAATCAATATTCCACCAAGGGGCTTAAGTTTTATATTTCCGACAGAATTTCGTTTCAGAAGAACCGGCGGCGCCTGTGGCTGCAGGCGATTAAACGTGTTTATTGGAGCGAGGACATAATAAAAATCCACTCGCGTATCTTGACTGAGCTTGACACACTGCTGATTCTTGCCATACTTCCGCTGCCAATATGCGCGCGCATACGTTGCCACGTCATTGTTGGGTACACACCGTAAAAGGGTCTATATGACACGCTAGGATGAAAACGCATTGGCAGCTCTCCCTCATTTTCATTGATAAGTCGCTCTTTAAGCCTTCCAGTTTGCGTTGTTTTTTCTTTAATAAAGATGATGTCTTGAGCATTTAATTTCCCTCATAATTGCCTGATCTTATATATCGCTTAAGGTGTTATACACGTAGGAGCTGTCAGATCTAAATCAGCACACGGCACCATAAAGCTTTTCTTTTTCTAAGGGGGGTTTCTTTGCTAGATCATTTGCTACTCGCTGCACAGTGAGGTTAGCCTGAAAGCAGAGATAGGTGCAAGTAATGATGCCTGTAGGGAATTTAAGTTACTTTAGCTCTGCAAAAACTTGATCTTTGTTTTTGTCTTCCATTTCTCTCGTTTCTCTCTGCAGAAAATCTGCATCTTCTACTGCAAGTGCTAAACACAGCCTTTGAATTTGGCTCAGGCAACTGGGCAAATGAGAGTTCAGGCCTGATACTGGACCACCTGTTAACTCAGGTAAGAAATTTGATGGTTTACATAGAAAAAAAAGGTATTACACTCTTAAAAATGCTGGGTCGTTTTAACCCAATATTGGGTAAAATATGGACAAACCCAGCCATTGGGTTACATTTTTAAATAACATTTTTAACCCAATGTTTGAGTTGTTTTAATTGGGTTAAAGAACCCAGCATTTTTTAGAGTGTAGAAGAATAGGTCCCTCAATAAATAAATCAACATTTTGTCATTACTTTCTCATTATCATGCACATGCCGTTCACACATAGACACATTTTTAGTCCATTTAACTCATATGCAATATTTCAAGTATTCTGAAGACCTGCATATAGTTTTATGTCAATATATAGTGGAACATGAGTGGATTTCTGTGTGGTGTTGGTTTACCTGTAACTTTCTTTCTTGGTAATGTAGGTGTGTGCTCTGGAAAACATGGCCTCTGTGCAGCTGATCAGCCAGTTTCTGCCACTAGGCCCTAGACTGCTATGTGACACGGTTGTTCCCACAATCCAGGCCTTGCATGTGCTCTCAACCAGCCTGGTGAACCAAACCAGCAACATCTATGATCTGATTTTCCAGACATTTGTTGGAGACCCTAGCAGTTACAACAGTCAAGTGGACTGGTACTGCATTCTACAATGATCTTAAACCTTGTTGCCGTAGCTTGTATTATGCATGTTACCAGTGTTGCGGAGTAACTTACTAAAAGTAGCTACCCTGCTAACATCTTTATTAAAGTGAAATCAGCTAATTCCTTTACAAAACAATGAAGCATTTCCAGTATCAAGCTACTTTTTCAACGATTTGCACTATATTTGTTATTAGTGTCACATTCTCCACCATACACAGCGTAAAGCTTAGCAAGTCTGATGTATTTTGAGAATTTATTTTTTGTTCAGACCCCAAATTCCAATGAATTGGTTAAAAAAAAGAATGATTCACCAATTCACCAGACAAATCTAAAATTAGTTAATAAATAAAATAAATTAGTTCTAGCTGTTTATCACGGGTTCCCATCTAAAATAATATTATATTGTTATATTTATGCCAATACTAATATTAATATATTTTATATAGTTATTTATATAATACATTTTACAACATTTTAAACGGTTTGTCTCCAGGAATAATACTTATGGTTCTAATATCTCTCTCTCTCTCTTTCTTTTTTCCAAAGGACCTCAGCTCTCTCTCAAATTGTAGGCTTCAACGTCTCCACTCTGAAAACTCTTGATATCAATATTACATCTCCAGGTGTGTACAGCTGTCGCTACCAGCAAAAGAACTGCCGAAACACCAGTGTCCCCTAGCTATCAGATGGTGGTTTAATCAGTCTTTTTCAACTTTGTCTGCTCTCTCACTTGTCTTTTGTCTTGCATTTTGACAGCTGAAGTGAAAGTTTCAGAGCTGCTGAAAAATACAACTCTGTTCGTTCAGGATGTCAAGAGGTATACCAACTTTCCTCCTACCGTTCTTCAGACTCTGCTCGATTACCCTCTACCCAGCAGCAACATGCAGGTACACCACAAATCATGCATAATGTAATGGTTGGCACTATAGCTCTTTTTTAATTGTCTAGATTTTTTTAGATATAAAGATTATGGTGGGATGTTTGGAAATATACAATCATTGCAATGGTCTATGTTGGTCCTTTTTTCTCTCATCATAGATCTTGACATGGTTGGCAAACCTGCGCCAGTGCTCAGACCCCTCGTCTTTGCATCTCGACCCAACAGGCCAGGAGATCTTCAGTGCCTTCTGTGAACTGTCAGATGACTGGTACAGCATCACGATTCTCTTTCTTCGTCATGTGGACACGAAGGCTGCTTTATTCAGGGTAAAGAGCTGGGGGCCACAGAATGTATTGGACATACTGTATCCAATGAAATACAAAGGCTGCTCCTCTGTTTTGTAATTAATTAAATACAAGTAATGTTTCACACATGAATACTATGAAACTAAATTGTAGTTGTTTGTTTATTTCTTAGACATTCATTATTATTTTTTCTTTGTTACTTAGTTACTAGATTAGGGCTGGTATATATATGTATACAAGGGCTACACACACACACACACACACACACACACATATATATATATATATATATATATATGTATAGGG
>JAOTRC010000043.1:8301156-8314496 GCA_027497675.1 Cyprinella lutrensis
TTGTTGATCAAATATTTTATCATGTCATGTGTTTTAACAGCAAGATTGTGTTGCTATTGACGCAGTTGTTCACTCCGGTAATATAATCATTTTTAAATTAATAAACTCCTTTTTAAATCAATATTTTGTGTCAAATTATTGATTTATTTGGTAGGTAGCCATATTTTAAGTGGGAAAATGTACAGCGAGGCGGTACAGCGAATACAACCCCTTCAGGCTGATTCAAGACCCCTCCGCTTCGCGTTAGAGTTTGCGGGGTTGTATTCGCTATAACAACCATCTCATTATACATTATCCCTTACTTTTATTTTTTATTTCTATGAGGGCTGACAAGACAAAATAAGGACTGTCAAGTGTGCGGAACAGCAACCAAACCAGTAGCACTACCATTTTTGCAGCGCCGAAAGCGGACTTTTCACTGATGTAATGAAGCAATGACGTGCACTTGCTAGCCTGTTACATTTACGTGTTCGCTGAATGCTAAAGAGGAGCCTCGTCTAGCCTCTGAAGGAAATGACTTGGAAGGACCCGTACTGCCAAGGAAGTATCCTTGACATTGAGAAACATGTTTTGCATATACCTGTAAATAAATTTCCTAAATCTCTGACCCATCGTCTTTTTCCTCTACATACGTCATCTGGTATCATTGAACCGATTGGCTATGAGCTACGTACAGGCGCATTTGATAGACATTTGTACCCAATAATACAGCTCTGGGCATTCGTAAACCACACTTCAAATACGAGAAAATGAACGTGGTTTCCAGACCACGTCTCATTCTCAGTGATGCATGGTCTGGTGTTAGCCAGGCTACCTTTTAATAGACACAGCTGAATCAATGTCATAGGAATGCGATTGTGATCTTTTCACAATTAACAGCGCAGCTCTTAATACAGATGCATTTTCAGTTTCTAACATACTCCACGCACTTGAGTCGTGTCAGTCCAGTTTAAACAGCTCCTTTGCGTCTCTGTACTATGGCAAGCTGTTTTAGCTTTAATTGTACCCAGCTGTAATTGTAATTCAATTAGAGAGGTTTACAATTAAATTTGTACTATTAGCAATTACAATTAGAGAACTCTCTAATTCAAATTTTACTAGTAACAATTATTATTAGAGAGCTCTCTAATTTGATTCTTACTTGTAACAATGTACTGTAATTGCAGAGCTCTTTAATTTAATTACAGAGCTCTGCAATTGCATTCTAACTATTAGCAATTACAGTACATACAATTAATTTTTAATTACAGAGCTCTCAAATTTAATTGTTACTAGTAACAATACATTTAGAGAGCTCTCTAATTCAATTCTTACTAGTAACAACTCAATTGCAGAGCTCTTTAATTCAATTAGAGAACCCTCTAATCCAATTATTACTAGCAATAATGCAATTGCAGAGATCTTTAATTCAATTATAGAGCTCTGCAATTATACATATCTTTAATTATTTTATTTACTTGAAAAAAAAATCAATTAGAGAGCTCTGTAATTGCATTCTTACCAGTAAGAATTGAATTAGAGAGCTTTCTAATTGTAATTCTTACTAGTAAGAATTGAATTAGAGGGCTCTGTAATTACAAATGAATGGAAGTCAATGGAGACATATAACTAGTAAGAATTCATTTGTAAAGCTCTCTAATTAAATACTTACTAGTAAAAATAGAATTACAACAAGTAAGTCTGGATACAATTTAAGCTAAAACGGCTTGCCATAGCCAGGAAACCAGTGGATGGCATAATGCTGTCCCAGATTGCTTCGGGTGAATATATGTTTGTTCTGAGAATTTGACTACAGATTGATTTGTAAACGAGGGACAGAGTAATAGAGAGTTAACGACTTTTGTTAAAAGATGAAGCAGCCAATATTTGACGATTTTAAAATTGTAATGCCTTCTTGGCTGATTGTCGGTATCTGCAACACCATTGAAAAAATCTATTCTTTCATTTTTTCAGCTTGGTGCAGTGCATTCTGGTCTTAGGTGTTTAAGGAGGCAGCATAATTAAGATTCCAAGACTCACTAGGCTAGGCTTTGGACTCACTAGGCTTTGGAACACAACAGCTGTGTACTAGTAGGAACATTTAGATTGATCGGGCTTGCATAAGCTTGATTTGTTTCGTTGATCTGATTCGAGCAAAGGAGCGAACTTGTTTCTTTCAGTCGATGAGATCTGGTTAGCTCTAGTGCTTAGCGCCGCCATTCTTGATTGCTTCGGTCGTGTGAACAGGAACAGCTGGAGCACCTCCGAGGACTAATTTTCACATCTCCATCGATCTGTGATTCATTGGTCCCTTTTACCGTTGGCATCTGTGTCTGATTTGTCAACTGCGAGATGGATGCAGTTGCTGAGAGGTTTTAGCTTACTAATATCACTGCATGGAGTGTCTTATTTTGCTGGAGGTGATGAATGCACACCTCCCCTTTATCAGTATGGGTAACACACACACGTATGTATGTGGCGTCTGCGTATGAGACACTTTGGCATTATTGGATTTTCACTTTTTGAGATTAGAAGCTGTGCAAAATCATTAAACAAAATCCTTTACATCCAATGGGAGTGTGAAGAGACTGTGGGCTTGTTTGGGGGGTATGGGGTGGCTCATGAATCCAAATGAAATTTTATGGACCAGTGGACCTCTTAATTGCCCCCCAGGTGTTATCTGTGCTACAGCTTAATCTCAACACGCATCCCTCTCGACTTTCTTTCATTTCCACCTCTCTTTCCCTAACAGCCAATAGGGACAAGCGATCCGACGAGGGGCCGTCACATACTGCTTGCCAGACAGATCCGTTTCGGGTTTGTCCTAGGCCTTAACCTCTCGCTCATCTTATAGTTTTGCATACTAAGTGAGTTACACTGTTTAAATTCTGTACAAACGCTTGAGTATTTTGAGGCCCTGTCCCTAATGCCAACCTCAAACATCCTATGCTTTGTCTTGTCTTGAAAGAAGCCTCTTATAAATGATTAAAAATAACTTTTGTGAAATATTATTGCTGATTCGAATATATCAGTTAATATATTCATTTTCAGCATTCATTTCTTCAATTTTCACTGTCATAAGATCCTTATTCCTTAGTATGCTGATTTGGAGCTCAAGAAACATTTCTGATTATTATCAATGTTGAAAATGGTTGTGCTGCTTAATATTTATGTGGAAACAAGGATTCATTGATGAATTGGAGGTTCTAAAGAACAGTTATTTTTTATAACATAAGCATCTTTACTGTCATTTTTAATCAATAATGCGTCCTTTCTGAAAAAAAAGTTTAATTTTTCTTTTTATTAAAGTTATTCTATATGTTAACATACCTTGATGGTTGCAAACAGGCACGCAGGACACAGATCCCTATAAAGAATGGGAAAAAGTCCAACAAACTGCTGTAGCAATCAATAATCCCATTTTGTTTAAACAGAAACGCTTCTTTTGTCATGATTAATAATAAACAAATATTAGGAAATTTGCCAGCTACAGCAGTGTGCAGGAAAATCATTTTGATTTAAATACTTGGGAGGTTCGTAGCAATTCTAAAATCGTTATTGATGAAAAAAGAAAGATTTTGTTTACTTGCTTTATAAATATGTATCACTATTATAAGTACAAACAGTGGCTTCATGCCCATTCAAAGTGGGGGCACTTGCCCCCTCAGATTTTTCTTCCCTGATAATTTTTTGTTAAAACTTTATTAATATTATTCTCCAGAATTACCAGAGCCTGTAACGACTCAAATGTATTCTTCTGGATGTGTAATAAGTCGGTCAGCATCAGCCCACCCCTTTTTCCTTATATGGTGTCTGTGTATTTAAAATATAGGACGCTTCGAAGCAAATTGACATATTTTCACCAAATTTGGCACATGTGTATAGGCTCATTCTGAGGACACATGAAAAAAAAAAAATGCCTCTTGGTGGCGCTACAAATGAACAAAACATGAAATTCCCATTGATTTCAATTGAGTTTTGTGATGTAAAATGCTATACTTAACAAATGCTTTGTGATAACATTATGAAACTCAGAATTTGCCACCAACACCATCCCCTGAAGGTACTCAAAACATTTTGAGTTCGCACCACCAACTTTTTGTTGGTCAAAAGTTAAATTACATTTCCAAAAAAATGCTAATAACTTTGCCAAAATATGCCTATTGTAATGACACTGATCTTAATAGATTCAATTGGGTCATGCCAAGGACATAGATACCAAGTTTGACGTATTTGGACGAACTTCCTGTCCGCCATCTTGATATTCATTGAATTCCTACTTTTTCAAACTCGTCCTAGGCCATATTTGTCCGGATTTCAACAAATTCGAATCGTATCATCTCCAGACTGTGATCAATAAAAGTTATGGATTTCGTGTTGATAGACGAAATCATTTTCTTAAACTGTAGCAGCATATTTGAGGCATCTGGCCAAAAGGACTATTCAGGCTTTATATCTGGAATGCCTAGACATATTGACACCAAACTTTTTATGTGTCATTTTTCGCCTCACTCTGACCACACAACATCACTTTAGTAAATGCGCCAGCTACTGGTCAAAAGTAATAATCCATTAAATCATACTTCTAGGTAATGTATATGATTTTTCAACCATTTTACCAAACCCATCTGTTGCTGTTACTTGTGCTTGGCCCCGGTAATGGCTGCTTGCAGCTATATTTTTACATATGCTTCTGCTTGCATATGATATTGCTTGTTTCTGCTTCTTCACATGTCTTTTGATCAGGAGGTTCAGTACTTTCAGAAGATGTCTAATAGCATCCTCTACCGTATAACAGTGAAAACACGGAAAGCCGAAAATTTCCAACAATGGTGGGGAAGCATTGTCGCATAAATGACGGATGTTTCCGTGAATGGCGGGAAAGAGTAAAACAATATTACATTCACATTTGTATCTTTGTACCATCTTTTCCCCTCTGCCACAAAACCCTGTCCTCTATGATTGGTCAAGATGAGACCAGTTGCATTGACTTTTGGTAAAATGGCACATTTTGTGACTCCTTTTTAAGTCACAAAATGACAAAAGGGACAACATTCTTGTGGCATTTATTTGTGCATTGCTTTGAAGTTCACAAAACAAATCGACTAAGTGCACCAATTTGTGAGGCTTATTTATTTCAGGCTAGTTGAAGCACCAACTTTTCTATGTGCGCAATGTATAAGCAGGCTTAACGGAAAACATCTAGGATACACAGAATGTCAAATATGTCCTTGAAAATATTTTCTTTTTTAATAAAGTGTACTTTGCATAAACTATACATACGTCTGTGTTTCCCAGAAATATGCTTGGCCTGCGGCCGGTGGATTATGCACTGACTCCAGAAATGCAGGAGGTCCTAAGAATGGCCCCGGAAGCCATAACAACCACCCTGAGGCCCTGCGCCAGCCTCAATAAGGTACACGACCCGAAACAAATAGGCACACTGTAAACAAACAGACCAAAATCGCTGGTATTTTGCATTTTATCTTGTATGTTTCTTTTAGACCCCATTTGTCAAGAGCATAAATGCAAATGAAGTGTGCGGTATTGTTTATTTGCATTCTTGCAGGCTGAAGGCTGTGTGCGGAAGACGGGTCCAGTGGTTTTGATTGGCAGTCAGCTGACGCAGACTCAGCAGAAGCAGCTCACCAAAGCCGCTCAACTCCTTGGGGGAAAACAAGTGAAGTCCTTTTCAAGTGCAGGTACATCTCCTTTGAGTTTTATGTAAAGGAATGTGTGAGTGCCGGTGTATCATAGTATGAGTCATTTTATATCTTGGAAATGGTATACTCTACCGGTCAAATGTTTGGGTTTGGTGTAAGGCTGAAAAAGCTGGTTGAAGAGAAAATATCTGACCAGTGGTTTATGAAACAAAGGATCTTCAGATGAAGTAATGAGTTAATACATAAGATAAAATATATTGCATTTAATTAAAAACTCCTTTACCATGAGAAAAGACGGAACACATGTGAGACCTTCACCACTAATCGGATACAGCCATTGGATCGATTTAGACGGCCTTATAATTGGTAAAACATTTTTAATGCTCTGTCTATGCTCACCATGGCTGCAATTATTTGATCAAAAATGCAGTCAAAACAGTTATTTAAGTTGTAATAATATTCCACAATATTTCTGTTTTTTTAATTTTAATATTCAAATTTTATTTTTGTGATGGAAAAGCTGCATTTTCAGCATGATTACTCATGTCTTCAGTGTCACATGATGAAATCATTGTATTATGCTGATTGGCTGCTCAAGAAACATTTCTTATTACATTATTATTAATGTTGAAAAGTTTTTTAATGTTGAAAAGGAAACCGTGATAAAAGAAAATAAAAGAAAGTTCTAGAAAACAACATCTAGTCTTTTGTTAACCTTAAAAATGTCTTTATTGTCATTTTTGAATAAAAGTATTTCTTTCTTTTATAAAAATCTATACATGAACCAAAACTTATTTCTTAACTTATGAAAACAAAATAGAAAATGAAGACATACAGCTTCATATTATTTAACTTCAGATGCAAATAAAATACTCAAAACAGGAAAATCATTATTGATAATTTTGACTAAATTCTGATTGGAAGAAATTGATTGATTTCATGATTTTGTTGAAAATGTTATTTTTCTAACTTTTAAAATCCATCATGGTATAATATAGGGTTTAAAACAATGGACCAATCAATTGAACATGGTGGCAGAATAAGCTTATTGGTGAGTGTTTATATCACCAATGGTGTTGGATAGTTTATGTGCTAAAAAAATCAAGCTGATTTTCCTTCATATAATCATTTAATTTATATTATCATGACATATTTGGCATTTAACCAGAATAAATGTCAAATTTAATTGCATGTCAGGTCTTAATATTTTTGTGAGTTTATATAGAATTATTCCACCACTTCGTGGTCGGCTCAACCCATAGAGACGACAATGAAACATTTTCTGAGCAGTGAAATGAAGTGTCTCTTCTTCGCTTTTCTTCCATCACATAGAAGAGCATTACAAAGCATCCAGCTGGAGCATAAGAGGGGTATTATGAAATCATACATTATGAAACCAGCACTTTCAGTGACAAATGTAGCTCTCGCAGAGTCTTTCGACTCCTCCAGAAATCACACCAACAGACAAACAATGTGCAGTGTCTCATCTTCTGAGCAATCAAAGTTGAAACAGAGTAGAATTAAAGTAATTGAAGTGGTTTCTCATACGCTGCACATAGCTGAAAAAGGGCAAAATGCTATTTTCTCGGAGAATGTGGGCTGTGCGTTTGTCTCACAACAAAGAGGGGAGCTTTGCGTTTTCTAGAATTAAAAGGATCCCCAGGGCTTGACGAAGTTTAGCAGACTACTTCTATATTAGGTCCTTCTAGTGTCTTTGTCTATTGTGTGCAGTGTTGTACATTAATTGAATTAAAACTATTTGAACTAGTTTGGTAAATTAAACACAAATCAAAATTAAAATGTTTACGAAGCCCCTAAAGGAATATGGTGATGGAATAAAAAAATATGAGATGGGAGAAAAAATGTTAATGCTTTTGATTTCCTTCGTAAAACTTTTCCGTTCCCTTGAGAAACTTTGTGTTCACTCGCAAAGAACTCAAAAGTTTCTTAGGAATGCAAAACATCTGCTAGAAACATTTTCATCTATTTTTTTTGACCCTTTGATTGAACTTTTTTTTGTGTGTAACAGAAGTAATGGAACTGAAATAAAAATAAATGGAAGATAAATCGAAATAAAAACTAATACAAATGATGTAACTAAGTCAGTAAGTAAAGTTTATTTATAGAGCACTTTTCACAGATAAAAATCACAAAGTACTTTACAAAGTGCAACCAGAAATAAAACAGTATACAATCAGTAAAATTACAACATTTAAAAAAAACATTTAAAAAGCCCAAAATAGAACCCATTTAACTAAATGCTTGTCTAAATAACAGTGTATTTTAAAATAATCGATCGAGTCAGTCACACAGAGGAGCAAAGGCAAAGCGTTCCACAGTTTGGGGGCTACAACCTGAAAGGACAGGTCTCCCCGGGTTTGATAGCGAGTCTTTGGGACCATTAACAGACTCTGTCCTGAGGATCGTAGTGCACGGCCTGGGGAGTATGTGCATGACAAATCAGCAATGTATTGAGGGGCCTGACCATGTAAAGTTCTAAAAGTTAAGACTAATATTTTAAAATAAATACGTAATTTGATGAGTAGCCAGTGTAAGGAGGACAAAATGCGTGTAATGTGTGTCCTCCTGCCAGATCTTGTTAGGAGCCTTGCCATAGCATTTTGAACCATTCGAAGGCGATTTAAATAGATTTGTTACAAAAAGTAAAAAGAGAGTTACAGTAATCTAACCGTGAAGAAATAAAAGCATGGATAACCACTTCGAGGTCAGAGTCTGATAAAATTGTGCTCAGTTTCGCGATATTTCTTAGGTGATAAAAACAATTTCTGACAAAAGTCTAGAATGGCAATCCAAAGACAATGACTGGTCAAACCAGACACCCAGGTTTCTGATGCTCTACTGGACAGAGGAGCTCAGAGAACCGAGGTTTTGAAGAATGGATGGTATTTTATTGTGTGGGGCAACAATTAGGGTTTCAGTCTTTTCTGTCTTTTCTGCACATAACGGCACATAACATGACTTAAAACTGAAACTATAAAAATAAAAGTGATTTCAAAATATTAATACTATACTAGTGTGTATATATAATATATACAACTAAAATAACACTGAGAGTAACAAAGACAACTATCTGGTTAATAAACAACTTAACTGACAGTATTTTAATTTCACACTGCTTTTTAAAAAATCATAATGCCACATCTGGTGATCGTGAATGAATTCAAGTGAGCTTTAGACATAACCAGTGAATATTTAATGTTTACAATGCCTAGTTCTCTTATGAGAGGTTCTCTCTTACTGCGTAATATCTTATGCTAGGGGAAAACCTCTTTTCAACGAAATATTGAAGCAAAAAATTATCCTAAAATGATTATATAGATAATTTTTTAATTAATGTAAAACGTGTTGCGGCAGCATGCAGACATCGGCAAGATGGCTTGCATGCTTATTGGCTGTCCTGCGGCAACTGCAGCAGCCTATCAAGAGACGCCCTTGGTGACATCAGATCCAATGGGGGGCGCCTTGCGCCCACTACGTCACATCCCACCAAAATGGGCGTGACCTGGGCCTATAAATACAGCTCGATCTGTTGATATAATCTGAGTTTTCATCTCGTTAGCAAAGCTCACGCATTGCTGGATCCGAATTCAAGAAGAAGTCGTGAAGTCTTGAGTTGCCCAGCCAGAGTGTATTCATCTGTCTCACGAATTCTCTGTGGTGGTCAGTGCTAAAGACAGAGGATACCACTCTCTTCCTCTAGTAGAAGAAGCTGTTGTGGTCCATCTTTGCCTGCCCTCTACTGGACGGCGAGCTAAGACAGTTTTAAGTTTTACACTGGAGTTCCCCTAGAGTAAGATATTGCGCAGTACGAGAGAACCTCTTGTAAGAGAACGTACTCGGTTACTAATGTAACTTTGGTCCTCTCTAGAAGAGGGAACTAGTACTGCGTATCTTTGCCGTGCATGCAAACACGCTCTGGTTTGCTTCGGTGATGAAAAATCTGATTACATCAGCCCATCGAGCTGTATTTATAGGCCCAGGTCACGCCCGTTTCGGCGGAATTTGACATAGTGGCCGTGAAGCGCCCCCATTAGATCTGACGTCACCAAGGGCCTCTCTCGATTGGCTGCTGCAGTTGCCTCAGGACAGCCAATAGGCACGCGAGCCGTCTTGCCTATGTCTGTATGCTGCCGCAACTCGTTTTACATTAACTCAAAATCAAGGATAATTTTTGGCTTCAATATCTTGTGGAAAAGAGGTTTTCCCCTAGTGTAAGATATTATGCAGTACTTGTCCCGTCTTCTAGAGAAAACCGAGGGTACGTTGTAACTGAGTACGTTCACAATAGAAATTAATACAGATGTAATATATTACAAGATGTACCATATTACTAGTCATTCATTTATTTCTTGTGATTAATTGCTTCATTCTTTGATTAAATGTCTCTCCAGTCACCCATGTGGTTGTACCAGATGTTCCCATCATGCCCTCTACCCTGACCACTCTGCAGGGAGTCCTCAACGGCTGCTGGATGCTCCGTTTCAGCTGTAAGTCCACAGTAATTAGTCAAAGCTTTACATAAGATAGTTTAGGCTTAGTTTGGTAAGTTTATATGAATATTAGTACTATTCAAATGTCTCTATCTGAACTCTTATAATATAACTTATACAGTCCCCAAAGAAATAGGTCTACTTGCACCTGCTAATGTCCAGATTTGCAAACATGCGTTTTGGTGAGGATTTACTCTTGATGAGCAAAGTCTATTTCGATTGGGCAAACCATATGTTTGGAAATGGTTTTCTATTCCATTTAATGCAGCTATAAATTTAGCATGTGATGCTTTTCTCGTGAATTAATCAGTGATTGATATTTCCATATGATTTCTCGAATCTTCATTTTAATAGAGAAAATCAATAGACTTGAAGCCATGCCCATTAATTTAGCTCTGATTTAAGTAATGCCTTCCTTTTTTGAGTCTGCCTTCTGTGCTGAATTCATTTCGCTCTATGCGTGAGCAAAATCAGAATTGCTCTGCCGTTCTCGCAGCCTAGAGGTATTATTGCTGGTGAGGTGTTTGTTCTCCAAGCTATCTATTTTTTGATTTTGGTTAATGTTAACATATTTGCTATTCATATTTAATATCCAGCCCACAGTAGACAACACATTTTGATGGCAGTTTTATGGCATTATCTATCAGTTCTCCCTATAGATACGGACAGTTGTAAAAGGCTTGTGGTGGAAATGTTACTTGCTGGATATTAGAAAAGCTTGATGTATTCAGGATATAAATCTATAGTGTGTTTCAAGTACTCCAGATTTACTTTTTCACATTCACCTAATTTAAAGCATTTCTAACCTGCTCTAGTTGTTATGCAAATCTCTAATAAGGTAACACTGGGCTTATGAAAGGGACATAAAAACTATGTGTAAATATGAATACTGTTACATAATCAATGTTTTCATATAATACTTTATTGTAATTATTATTATTGATAAAAAATATGATTTTTTTTTTTTTTTTCAATTTGCATGTACTAAAATTGCACTGAGACACTATTCTTTAAAATAAGTCCACTTCTCAGTCCAGGTATGAGTGTAAAGAGAGGTTTAAAATAAATAAATAAATAAATAAATAAATAAATAGACATTTGACTTTGAACAGGTAAATAAATAAATAAATAGTTATTAAATAAATAAATAGTTAATTATTATTATTGATAAAAAAATATGATTTTTTTTCAATTTGCATATACTAAAATTGCACCGAGACACTATTCTTTAAAATAAGTCCACTTCTCAGTCCAGGTACGAGTGTAAAGAGAGGTTTAAAATAAAATAAATAAATAATTAAATAGACATCTGACTTTGAACAGGTATCAACAATATTAAAGAGTAACTATTTTCCTTGGCAGAGCATGAGTAATGGCTTAAAGGGGCTATACAAATTTTTATGTATTATTAGCTTTTTTATTGCTAAGGTGTGAACATCTTGTAACTAAACTTAAAAAACATGAGTTTCTAGGTTGTCTATGAAAGCCTGTTTTTATATGAAGGACTCAAAAGCATAAGGAAAATCAAAGGATGTGACATTTACGTGCTTTCCTGATCTTCCATTCTATGACTTGTGAAACAAATGCTTAAAAAGAACTTTTAATATCAGGCATTGAATCACATTCGCTTGTATGTTACGTGTGCTCGAGTTGCTGGCTGCAATTAATTTAATGGCCACCGGTGTCGCTATTAACAAGGGTTTAATAACAAGGGTTTTTGGAATTCTACATGTAGCCCCTTGAAATTGGAGACTCTTTGTTTTTTTTACCCTTCAATCTTTGTAGCAGTACTATGAAATGTTGCATTTTTAGTAAATCGCCATTTAAATGACATCGCACTGTGATTTTTGTGCAACCATAAAATAATGTCTCAGATGGAAGAATGAGTGAGTGTACATCCTTCAGTTTAGCTCTCTGTCTGTGCCACAATGTTTGAGCTCTTGATGTTCTGCCTGAGCTTTTCTGTATGGGTCTCCATGGCTCACTGCATCATGGTTCAGTGCCCATGAGTGTGTGAGCTGCCAGCGCCATGATCCACAGCCACCCACCGCACACACACACACACACGCATGCTGAGCTTCGATGTCTCCCATCATCGTGAATCTAATTAGCTAATATGCTAATGGCTCTTTGGTGCTCGGCTAACAACCTGGCCCTATCGTCCAGAGAGAGAGTCGGATTAACCCTGGGATGTAGCATTCTCACCGCCCTCACGGGGTCCCGGGAAATGAACACCATAATTAAAGAGGCAGAGGAAGTGCAATTACAGCTTATGATTACTATGGAGGATTCTGCTTGTGCTTGCACTCGTTCCTATAGGTGTTTTGAGACTATGGGCTTGGCTAGGACCACTGTCCTGCAGGGTTGATCACCCCTTTTCTAAAATAAAATTAGCTGTGTGAAACCCTGCTGTAAAAATGCAAAGATGGAGTTAACTGAGCTTAATAATGTCAGTGTTATATGGGAACATTTGCACTTTTTTTAACTCAGAATATATATATAGATTAAGAAGGGGGACTGTGTACATGGAGCCTATAATGATCTTCCCTGTACAGCCCCGGTCCTGGAACAAGATTTCTATTGATCAAAAAAAATGAGCACATAAAATTTGAACAAAGTCATGTGACCCACATACTACAAACAGACTCAGCAATGATAATTATAACAGGATGAAAAATACTTTCTCATGCATTCTACAAGAGATTAAAGAGACTGTATCATGTGATGCATGTTGCTGGTTTAGGGGTTAAGCAGTGGAGTTATCTGAGCCTGCTTAAATGCTGTGGGAAAGGTACCAGTGTGAAGTGTAGGTACAACAGAAGAAGAAATGTCTTGAAGGAGGTGAGTGGAGATAGGATCAAGCAGAAAGGAATTAGGGTGATTGGAAAGGATGAGTATGGAGACTTTTCCCCCTGAGAGCAGAGAGAAGGATGGGGAGAGTGTGTGTGCTTTGCTGTTAATATGTGTTTGTAAGTTTGTGGTGTGAAGATTTGGCCACTAATAGTTGTTGCCTTTGATGAATAGAAAGTACAAAAGAACAGCATTTATTTGAAATAGAAACATTATCATCACTGTTACATATAAATGTATTTCAAAGATTGTTCTGACCTTTAAGTGTGTGTGTGTGTGTGCACAATTTTTAATATATATTCATTTTAATTTAATTTGTTTAAAATCCAGTTTATTT
>JAOTRC010000043.1:8471762-8485483 GCA_027497675.1 Cyprinella lutrensis
ACCAGTACCGGTTCAGTAGGATGTAAGCTGTAACGAGTGGAAATAAGGTGTGGCCCCTTTTAAGAGCTGTGCCCTGTAGAACTGTCGGGAACTGTCTATTTGATGCTCATTGTCTGCAGTCATGACACCATGACTTTTGTGTAAACATACACGACACTTTCGAGTCAAGTGGCGTGTTATCGAGACGCCCAACATTCAACCCGAAAATAGTCATATAGCTAACCATTGCAGTAACTCTGAAGCTATTCAGTTAAGGTAATAAAACTGCATAGAGCTGCTTTGAACAGTCAATTGTTTCATTCTATGGCACTGTAATAAAATCATTTCTGGAAATAAGCCCTTTACAAATTGTCACAGATGAAGGTAGACACGTATCATTGAATATAGCCAACTTAGAGTTTTCTGGCGACAAACATGCAGCCAAGCTTGACATTCAACAATTACCGGCAAAGGGCAGAACAGGGAGTACAAAAACACAAAGTGTGGGAACTACTAAAAACAAGCACAGTTGCAGGAAGATTAATGTAATGAGACACTGTGGTAACTAATAAGAACATGACAGGAGATTTTTTCTTCTAAAAAAAGATTTTTTTTCTTTTTTTATATAGTAAAATGTAATTTAGTCATGTGAAGGCAAATCTGAATTTCAGCATACACCAGTCTTCAAATTCACAATTTTATTTAGAAATAATTTTGATGTGCTGATTTGCTGGTCAAGAAGCATTTACTATGCTCAATGTTGAAAACAGTTTTGATGCTTAATATTTTTTATTGGAGACTGTGATTATTTTTGAAAGGATTCTTGATTAATTGAGTGTTCAAACACTTACAGCATTTAATCTTTTGTAATATTATACACGTCTTTGCTGTCGCTTTTGATTAATGTAATGCATAAAAAGTGTTCTTTTCTTGAAAAAAATCGGATTGTAACCCATGTTTGTTGATAAGTGGAGGCAGAAACCAGTGAATGTTTCAACATACTCTAATTTATTCCAAAATAAACAAATGATAAACAAACCAAAAGTAAAGGCAGTAGCCCCTCATGGATTACTGGCGCACATACATAGATAAAAAAAACACAAAAAAAAAACACATAATGTCCAGGCCTCGTCCCCTCTCATTTGTAACTGTTGTTGCTTCCCCTTTTATGTTTCCGAAGCTCCCTCGTGAGAAACTCTCATCATCAATAACACCACTGGCCTCGTCCTGTTCTCACTGCCCTCAGTCTTGTCCTGCTTGCCAAATAACCCCATTACCCCTCGCAGGCCGAGGGTTACTCACAACACTGTGCTCTACTGTTCCGGTGGCCTCACCACCTCGGTGTAAGGATTGGCGAGGTGAGAGAATAGGAGACTAAAGCATAAGGAGCAACAAAGACGAGAGAGACAGTGAAGCATAAAACAGAGATTATAGAAATAAACTTGTTTTTTTAGAAACCACAGCATATTCATTCAGACTGACCAGAGAGGAGCTGAAGGAAAGGCATGGACTCCCACCAGGGATGAGTTTGTCAGGCACTTCAGCTTGTTGCCAGGTTAAGAGCTCCCATCACACAGGGGGATTACACTTGGCTAATGCTCTCGCCCGTTGCTGTCATGATCTTCTTTCCTCATGTGGGCTATTCTGATAACCTCTGTATCCAGGAGGTCTCCGTCACCTGTCACACTGTATAAACACGCTGCTTCCTCAGTACGCTCAACACACGCTCGGTACGACCGTACAATCAGACTTGATGTGATTAATTTTTTTAGAGTTTTTTTTTTCTTTACCTGAATTAAAATATATTTCTCTTTTAGGTGGTGATCTATGTATTAATATAATTTATGTAGTCTGTGCTAGCATGTGGTTGATTGTGGGCTTTAGGGTTGGTATGCTTTGTGTTGGTGAGTGTTATGAGGATATTTGATTGGCTTCAGAGGGGTTGCTGTTTCAAGTGCTCTCTGATTAAAAATATTTGAATATTAGCCGCCTGATTGCTAATTGTTTGAAATAAGGGTACGAGCCCTTCTAACTATGAACTTAAAGGTCCCCTGACATGGGATTATTTTATTATTTTATGTTTCTTAGTTTGCCCTTATAATGTTAGTATGTTTTTTTAGATCAAAAATAGTCATAATTTAAAAGGCATTTAAAATATAAATAAAAGTAAAAGGAAATAAAAGGCATTTTTCCTAGCCTGATTTTAGCCTCTGTTTGAAGGGGCGTGTCTGCTGTGGGATTCAGTGTAACCAGTGCTGTGATTGGCTGACATGCTTGCATATGAAATACCCACATATTACATGCGAAACTCTCTTGAATGCTTTTACTACAGCTATTATACATTTTTACTATTACAGGTATCGAGATTAATGAATTGTGAGAAGTGTGAGAAGTATTTAGATCTATTCCCATCACATAAAATGTTGCCGAGATGAGCAATGAGCAAGCAGAGGACAGTCTGTTGATCTCGATAATGAAGATCTTATCATTGCAACACAGTTTCTGCACTCTCTCTAATGCTTTCACCAATGCAAATATGGTGATGTACCAAGTGACAACATTCTAATCTGAAAAAATGAAGCCTACCCTGAAGTGCGGAAAAACTGCAATATATCGAAAATTTGAGGGAGGTCCCAAAAGGAACAAATGTCCATAGACCCCATGTTAAAATTTCTGTTTTCACTACATAAATTCATGTTTTACAGGTTGATCCCATGGATTTTATTGTATTTTTGAATAGGTTCCTGGCAACTGTGAGGGGGATGAATTGTTGTTAGTTCTTGTTAGTTAGTTTCTAACATGAAATGTATGTTGGTTCTGGATCCAACTCCTCCCCCAGGGTTTCGTATTCTGCAGTTGAGGACCATCTCGAAGCATATCATAGATATTTCTGATGATTTCTAAGTTCATAGTTGTTGCCTGCGTTGCTATTTGTGTATTTGTGCATTCAGAGACATGTGAGTACCCTAGTAAATGTTTACATATGTGTATTTTGGTACCTTTTTTGGTGGATTTTGGTGGATTGTTGTATATTGAGCTATGAGCCATGCCAAAAGATGTTCTGATCCACATACCTCTCACCCTTTTTTTAAATGGAAGTCTGTGGGGTGGTTGCTAGGTTGCTGTAACTGGTTGCTAGGGCGTGGCTATGATGTTGAATGGTTACATAGTTGCTTCAACCTGCTGACTACAAAAACAACCCGTGGCAACCGTGTAAAAGTAGCCTGATTGTAACCAAAACAAATGATCATAAATATGCAAAAATATTAGACAGTACTTAAACCCAAAAATGAAAATTCTATTAGCAATTAATCACCCTCATCTGTTTCCAACCCCGTAAGACTTTCGTTCATTTTCGGAACACAAATTAAAATATTTTTGATGAAATCTGAGAACTGGCTCACTCCTTCATACTGTAGCTGAAAATAATTGCATCTGCCGGCCCAGAAAAGTAAAGACATCTTTAAAATATTCAAAGTGATAGTTTGATGTCGGAGTGAAAGTCTTACAGGTTGGAACATCATGAGCAATTACTGACATAATTTTCATTTTTCGGTGAACTAACCCATTAATCTGCTCTGTAAAAAGGAACCGTTGAATTAAAAAAAAAAGTTATCAAGGCAACATGATGCAGTAAGATCAAGTTCTCTCTCAATATTTTTTTCAATAATTTATCCAAAAACAATACGTTTTGTAAAAAATTTAATTTGTTCATTCACTAAATGCAAAAATGCCTTGCTTAACCAATGCATTTATTGTTATTTCCAAAGTAATGCATCATCTTAAATTATCTTAATTTAGGAACTTTTATTCACCAAATATTGAGATGTAATTATTTCTGATTCAGTTGATTAATGACTCTATCATGTAATTAATTTAATTAAAACTTCAACAAATTGACAGCCCTAATTTTAGAATGAATAAAATTACACCTACCACATTTAAATGCTGTGATGGAAAAAAAAAATGTTTATTTTAAACTTATTCTGATTAAAAACATCTTTCAGAATTATAGTTTAAAAAAAGACTATTTTAGTCTTTTTGTGTCAGTTTAAAGTGATACATTAGGGTAAATCTCCAAAAGACAGAACATCTTCCTCAATACAATTACAATTTTAAATCAAGCAAGCTAGATGACTTTATTTGCATGGATACAGTCCTCAGCATCTCTGCATCAACCTGATTAAAAGTAAAACATTTGGCTTCTTTCAGTGGGAGATGGCATGGCCTCACTATATTCCATCAGAGATGCATTATTCATATTAGCATCCTAAATCTTGGTTCAGAAATGTTGATTCTCATTTTCCTGAGTAGGAAATTGAGGATCAATGAGGAAATTATCCCTCATTTCCAACATAAATATTTTGTAATTTTATTTATCTAGTGCTGGCAGGGGTAATAGCTTGGGCAGGAGAAGAAGGTAAAGAGGAGATCTGCTTGGAATCAGCCGTGTGGAGTATGATAATAGGCAGTTTTCACAATTTAAGTTATTTTGAAGTCTAAATATTTTAGCTCAAACAGAAAATTGCTTCCATGGACATTAATAGCTTTAGCATTTTTTAAAGGGACGGTTTAGCAATTTTTTTTTTTTTTAAATTTTGCCATTGTTTACCCTCATGTTGTTTTAAACATGTTTCACATTCTGTTGTCTGTGAACAGAAAATATATTTATTACAATTTAAAATAACTGTTTTAGATATGAACATGATTAATGAATGTTCTTTGATTAATAGAAAGTTCTAAAGGGCAGTATTTATCTAAAATACAAAGCTTTTGTATGATGCATGTCTTTACTGTGCACTTTCAATGCATCCTTGCTGAATATTATATTGAAAAGATTTCAATATAACATTTCTTTGTAATCAAATGAATCATAATGAAATTGTTTCAATATTTAGATGCGGACCAAGTTTTGAGTGGTTTGCCAAAGATAACAGATGTTTCTGTGGGCAATTCTCTCTGGATAAAATGGCAATTAAATGTCAACGTTGACATTTACTGTCCGCGAAACAGATTCATGCTTGTATTCATAATTTCCTTGGACATCTATCCATAATACTATGAATCCTCAAAGATCAGCTGATGCACATTCACTTAAAAAAAAATAATTACTTTAGTTCACAAGCCTCTTGATGAGCCTTTGCTAAGGGTGATCAAGGACAGACTGTGTTGATGTCAATTTGATGTCAAGCCTCGGAGAGGTTTTTCTTAAAATGAGTATAATATTATAAAAGGGGAAATAGTGCCCATGGAAAAATGCTGACCTGAAAGGGGGGTGTGGCCTTGGTGTAGATTGGTGATCAAAAGGATGAGGCAAACTTGAAATTTGGCAGTCGTTTTGTCTTAGAGCCAAAGTCATTTTAAGAAATGGGCATTAAAAAAGATGGTGCTCTCAGTCTGACATATTTAATCAAGAAATGGACAATCATTTAAAATGACTGAAAATTCATTTAAGCTGGACTGTGACACTTTTTTCTTCTAGATCTGCTGTACTGAAACAAACGTTGTTCAATTATTTTCCTGCTATCACTGTAAAGCTACTTTGAAACAATCAGTATTGTAGAAAGCACTATAAATAAAGGTGACTTGACTTGGAAATTCACTGATATCCATATAAAATCCATTTTACACACTGAATCAAAAGTGAACTAGCATTTCTTCTCAATCTTAAATATGAGAACTTATTTTTTAAAGTCAATGGCCTGGCAGTGGCCGTAAGCTGCTTTACAGTGTCTGATAATAGGGCACTTTTTACGAGCTTCTTGCCGTTTTAATCACACTTTAAGAATATGTTCCCGTTCTTATCATGAGCCCCTACTTCCCCACGGACCAAATGTAGTCGACTGACAGTGTACTCTGGCCTGGTTTAACATACAAATCTCATGACATGGATTTGGGGATATATGCTAAATTGAACAATACTGACAAGTCGTGATTACTAAATGAGGATAAGAGAACAATACTATAATGCCGCTAATGCGTATGGAATGAGATGAGTGGGATGAAACTGACAAAACACATGAAAACTCAATGCTTACATAAATGCATCTTCCATGCAGGGGTTTAGAAGTTATAGATCAGGGCTGAGATCCCTTGTCACCATTGCAAGGCACTTTCTCCTTGTTTCAGGAATCTTTCCTTGCAGTTAGTGTACTGTAAGAGTGTTCTTGCTGAGTGTGATTTGCAGTGACAAAGCAACTGGAAGCAATTTGTTTTTAATAACAGTTTAGTGAAGCAACAGTGTTTCCATCCACCTATTTTTATGTGCGTTTTGGGATTTTGCATAACAAAATGCTGAATGGAAACGCCAAGATGCATGTAAATGCTAAAAATCCACATAAGAAACTTATGCACTCAATTGAGGTTGATATGTTTTTTCATCCGATAAAAAGACATGCAAATAATATACTACGATGGAAACACATTACCGAAAAATCCCTTGGTGTGCAACAAAAAACTCATGTGACTTTGTCTCAACTGAGTATGTGATTGGATAACAGGACTAACCAGCAGACCAATTTCATTGCACAGCATCTCAAATGCTAGTTTGATAATTCTGAAATGCCTGAGCCAAAGTCTGTCATCAGAATGATATGGTATAATGACCTCCCAGAATTGTCTCACATGATTGCGTTCCCAAACACCAGTCACCCGCATCCAATTGCAAGATAACAAGATAGCATTTAATGTGTTTCATCTGTGCGAGACACAAGTCATTTATGATGTAGGAAAAAGAGCCACAAAAGGTGGCTTCTCTATTTTTCCTTGTAAGAATTGAATTAGAGAGATTTACAATTCAGTTTGTACTAGTAGCAATTACAATTAGAGAGCTTTCTAATTCAATTATTACTAGTAAGAATTACAATTACAGAGCTCTCTAATTCAATTCTTTCTAGTTGCAATTACAATTAGAGAGCTCTACAAATGAATTCTTACTAGTCATTTTTTAATTGAAATTAAAAATTTGAATTTGAATTGTTACTATTAAGAATTACAATGGGCTCTATACACGGCGGTGCATGGCGTATTTCCGGTGAAGGTCTAAGGCCGATTGTAGAGTCCTATGCTATAACGATAATTTATATTGGCTTTTATACTCTATGGCTATACTAAAGAAACGTTAGTCACAAAACAAACAAAGAATCATAAACAAAATGAAGGGGGGGCTGTTTTGTCTATCATATTAAATAAACATAACTATATATAAAATGACATCTAAACGTATTAAAGTTTTGTCTGGAAACCACATGTTCATTTTCTCGTATTTGAGGCGTGGTTTACGAATGCCCAGAGCCGTATTATTGGGTACAAATGTCTATCAAATGCGCCTGTACGTAGCTCATAGCCAATCGGTTCAATTATACCAGATGACGTATGGAGAGCGACAGAAAATTAGACGATGAAGATGACGATGGGTCAGAGATTTAGGAAATTTATTTACAGGTATATGCAAAACGTGTTTCTCAATGTCAAGGATATTTCCTTGGCAGGACGGGTCCTTCCAAGTCATTTCCTTCAGAGGCTAGACGAGGCTCCTCTTTAGCATTCAGCGAACACATAAATGAAACAGGCTAGCAAGTGCACGTCTTTGCGTCATTACATCAGTGAAAAGTCCGCTTTCGGCGCTGCAAAAATGGTAGTGCTACTGGTATGGTTGCTGTACCGCACTGTTTAAACACACTTGACAGTCCTTATTTTGTCTTGTCAGCCCTCATAGAAATAAAAAATAAATGTAAGGGATAATGTCTAGGGCAGAGTATGTGAGCGGAGTGGAGTGGGAGCGGAGCGAGGAGTGGAGCGGCATGATTTTGAATGGAGCGCGGAGCGGATTTTTTAGAAGTCAGAGCGTCGTGGTTTTCACTCGCTCCGAGCGCGCTCCACTACAGCTCTATCACGAGGACAATTCATGCCAACGGCTCATTATAGAACTGCATTTTTAGTAAGGATTCACGTGTTAAACACATTACGCTTGCATGAGACAGATGGATCACTCAAATCAGAAAAAAGTGAAGGTTATGATGACGCCGATGGACATGAGTGGCTGCGGGAGTTATCAAGCCTGTAGGCTACTGAATACGAAAATAATCGGGCACCACGATCTCATGAAAGTGCGTATCTATAGCACAATTTTTATTTCTCGTGCCAATTAAATGCCAAAAATTTGTTTTTGCGTACAAATGACGCACACTAAAACCCTTGGTTAGGATAATGGGTGTGAAGTGCGTTCTTGCCATTAAGTGCGTATCATAGGCTATGCACACGAGAAATAAAATATGTGCTACTAACGCCTCGCGCATAGCTCAACTAAGGTGATTAACAACAATATCCACTTGCTCATATTCGACAATTGGAATATCAGATAGTTCCCGCTATAGCCAACAAGTGTGATATAAACGCAGATAATCAGTCATTCAGCGCTATTGTGGCTGCGGTGTGACAAGCAATGACGCGTCACCATGGAAACCATAAAGGGAGACGATCTAATAACGGGCACCTCTAAAAACTTTTAAACTTGCGTGTGAAAAGGTTAAGTAAGGCTTACATGTAAATGTGTCATCGTTTTGTTTTGAGTTTATGCTCGATAAATAAAGGAACTAATAGAGTTGGGCACAAAATTAACACATTTTCTCCCGTTTGTCGCGCCCCACCTGTCATGTTTCTATTCACCATCCGTTATAGATAGCCTACGCACTTTCATGAGATCGGGCTGGATCGGGTGAAAGCACATTTTAAACAGGTAACTCTTATTCAACAACGCAATCGCTTTCTCACTAATGCATTGCATTCAAACAAATGTCATGTAATCATGTAAAGCCACGATTACAAAAATGTAATCATACAGTAGGCTATCTCTCCGTATTTGATTTTAAATCTGTAAGAAATGTAGCGGCCCGTAGATAAATAGGCCTAACTGATGAAAACGTAGTTATTTTCTTATTTCCAAACAAAATGTGCTCTGCAAAATGCAGCAATGATATTAAATTTATAATTATAATCTGATAACCTGTAATAAGCATAGCACGTCGGAAAAGTTTGCACACTATCCAAATCCAATAGCATTGGCAACTAAACAATCCAAACAGCATTGCAACTATTCTCCTAACGTTATTTTTTTATTATTATTTTTTAATTTAATATGCCTATGAATTATGATGATGAGACATTTTGTGAGATTTTAAAGCATACTTAAATACTTTCTTCGGAATTTCCTTGGGGAGCGAACACGGAGCGGTGTTTCTGATATCAGTGAGCGAGGAGTGGCGCGGGAGCGGTAAATGGTGAACCCGGAGCGGAGCTGGAGCGGAGTGATTATATAATGCTTGGAGCGTGGAGGGGAAATTGTTGCCGCTCCACTCCGCTCACATACTCTGGTCTAGGGATACAGCTGTTATAGCGAATACAACCCTGCGAACTCTAAGGTGAAGAGGAGGGGTCTTGAATCAGCCTGAAGGGGTTGTATTCGCTGTACCGCCTCGCTGTACATTTTCCCACTTAAAACATGGCTACCTACCAAATAAATCAATAATTTGACACAAAATATTGATTTAAAAAGGAGTTTATTAATTCAAAAATTATTATATTACTGGAGTGAACAACTGCATCCATAGAAACACGATCTAGCTGTTAAAACACATGAAGTGGTAAAATATGTGATCAACAAAACAGGCTAATGTTATATGAAGTAAAAATTAAAAAGTGAATCACCAGTAAAAGGGAACAGCTTTAAATCCCCCCTCTGCAAATCAGTTGAGCCAATATGTTTAATGACAAATGTTAGGCTGTATCAAAAGGTAACTTCGCGTCCGCTGCCATGGTCCATAGATATAAACAAACTGCTTTGGTATGTCACATACATCGTCATCATCATGCTGCTCCCTCCCCGTTCTGTGATTGGTTCCCTATCTCAGGGGAAAATTTGGTTCATGGTGTCCAGGCTGCCCAGCAGCATGAATAAAATTGTGCCACGGTAAGGCAGCATGGGGAAACCCAGGCTAATTAAAAGGCACAATATGTAAGAATTATCAAAATATCCAAAAACCACTGTCAAAAGGCGAATTCCCCGATTACAGCAACTTCCACTGATATTTTGTACCAATTTCCCGAAAAGTGACAATTTTGTTCTTGTAAATACATGAGAAGCAAACCCTGCTTTATTCGTAAATGTTTCATGCAATATTCCAATTTTAAATTTCTACATTATTGTTCTACATTACAATCTAAAGTATGAAACAAATGATAATAATTTATCATAATTTACTCACCCTCATGTTGTTTACTCATCAAACCTGTATGAGATTCTTTCTTCTGTAGAAACAGAAGATATTTTAAATCCTAGTTTTTTCCAGACAGGAATGGAAGTCATCAAACCGTTTTGGTTACCAATATTCTTAAGAATAACGTCTTTTTTGTTCTGCAGAAGAGATTCATACAGTTCTGGATTTTATATACATGGGTGAATTATCGCTTTAAACCAAATGCACAATAAAAGTATCGTAAACTATTTCAGTACATGTTTATGCATTTCCAGATGTTTTTATTTAAAATAACTCACAGTGCAATGTATTCAAACTATATTATAAATTTGTGTGTTTTCTGGGAATCAAACCTGGACCTTTTGGTGTTGCTAATGTCATGCTCCAAATAGAGGAACAATGAGATATGCTAGAGTTTTTTAAAAGGTCTTCACATAAAACGTCTCAAGTTACGACTGTAACCCTAATTCCCTGAGAAGGGAACGAGACGATGCGTCAAGAAAGGTTTGGGAACGCCTTTGAATGACTGAGTCTGAAGCATTACTGTCAACTAGTCCAATGGAATGAATGAAGCATCATGTCGGTGAATGAATGAATCAATGAATGAAGCGGGTGTCGTTATGACCAGGAAGATGTAAAAGCCCATCCGGTGCAAAGCTTGCAATAGCTTTTAAAGCCGAAGCAAAGTCGATCACAGGGATGCAGGAAGTATGGCAGGGAAAGGCATCGTCTTGTTTCCTTCTCAGGGAACTAGGGTTATAGTCGTAATCTGAGACGTTCCCTTTGGAGGGAACTCGCAATGTGTCTGACGCTTTGGGAACGATAATACGCAATACCCCATAATTACAAAATGCCAGAAGATAAAACTGTCAGCAAGTTAAGTAAAAAGCACCTAAGATTCTGGGGCAGCTTCCAGGTCCAGGCTATAAAACCTCACAAATGTTAGCGGCGAGGATCAACCTGCCGCATCACAAACCTCCTGAAGAAAAACTCCTGATAAGAGGGTTTTTAGAGGCTGCCATACTTCGGGTAGAGTGAGTTCTGACCACCAAAGGGCACGCCTGGCCAGAGGACTCAAATGCAAGGGAAATAGCCTCGACTATCCACTTACTGATTGTCTGTTTAGAAGCAGGAAGACCTTTCTTAGGTGAACCAAAACAAACAAATAACTGATCAGATCTTCTCCACGGGGCAGCCCTGTGGACATAGATTCAGTTTTTCCTGGTCCGAAGATGTAAACGGAGGAAGGCAGAATGCCTGCAGTACAATAGGCCTTGGAATACTGGTTGGCACCTTAGGGACATAACCCTGCTTAGGGTATAAGAATGCTTTAACCATACCCGGTGCGAATTCCAAACATATGGGAGACAACGGAAGAGCTTAAAATTCTCTGACTCTCTTCAGGGACGAAATGGCTGGACAAGCCCTCCAAAACTATCGCCAGATCCCATGCCGGCACCCTAGTATGAACTGCAGGCCTCAGCCTCAAGGTACCACGAAGAAAACGAATAATCAGGGGGTCTCGACCCAAAGACGTAATACCCACAAGGGGTGTGGATAGCCACAACGGCCGCCATGTAAACCTTTAAGGTTGAAGGACATAAACCTGATGTGAAAACACTGGAGAAACTCTAGTACTGTATTGAACGAACAGTTAACTGGATCTCTCTGATGCTGGAGACACCAAGAAGTGAAAACTTTCACTCTCTAATAATTGGGCCCCCTCAGAGGCCAAACCCAAAGGTTGCAAATCTCCAGTCGGGGGTGAAATATTGTGCCCCCTGTCTGAGGCAGAAGGTGTCTCCTGACAGGTGTCTCGAAAGGAGGGCCGTCAAGGAGCTGAATTAGGTCCGCAAACCAAATTCAACTCAGCTAGCGTGGAGCTACTAATAATAGACTTACTCCGTCCTGGCGGACTCTCTCTCCAGAACTCCTGGGAGCAGAGCAACAGGGGGAAATGCGTACAGACATTGCCTCGGCCTTGTCTGTACCACAGCGTCCAATCCCAAGGGGGCTGGTTGCACGAGGGAGAACCAAAATGGACAGTGCGTTGTATACTGAGACGCAAACAGGTCCACTTCTGCTCTGCCGTAAAATTCCTAAATGAGCTCCACCACCTCGGGGTGAAGTCTCCATTCCCCTGGCCTCAGCCCGTGCCTCGACAGGGTGTCTGTTCCTATATTCTGGTACCCTGGGATATACACTGCCTTCAGGGAGAGTATCTTCCCAAGGAACGACAAGAGGATCTGGTGCGCCAGTTTGCAGAGTGGACGCGAACGCAGACCCTCCTGTCGATATAAATAAGAGACCACCAATGTGTTGTCTGTACGGACGAGCATATGATTGCCCCTCAGATCTGGGAGGAAATGTCTCAACGCATTGAAGACGGCCATCATCTCAAGGCAATTTATGTGCCAAAAGAGATGATGGCTCCTCCACAGACCCTGAGCTGAGTGGCCCTCCATTACCGCTCCCAGCCGGTGAGAGAAGCGTCTGTCGAAATAGCAACTTAATGTCAAAGAGCTCCCAACACCGGACTAAGGGACAGGAACCAATGTTTCCTAACCAAATATAATAAAGGCGCAGATGCACCGCCGTGGGATCTTGATCATACGAAGTATGGGGAGAACCCTCTGGTCCTGATCCACCACTGCAAAGGTCTCATGTACAGCAGGCCAAAGGGGATCACATTGGACGCTGCTGCCATGAGGCCTAACAGTCTCTCGAACTGTTTCACAGTGCGTGACTGGCCTAGCTTCAACTCTTTTGTGGCTCTGATGATAGCAGCTACACGAATGGGTGATAGTGTGGCCCGCATCATGACTGAATCACATACCATACCAAGGAAATTGGTTCTCTGTAATCGAGAAAGCACACTCTTCTTGGCAATGAGTCTCAACCCCAATTTCTTCATATGAGCGAGAAGATCTCAATGCCGAACCGCTAACTTCTCTGATACCGCCAGAATCAGCCAGTCGTCGATGTAGTTTAGAATGCGTATGCCCTGCAGCCGGAGCGGGGCCTGAGCTGCATCTATGCACTTCGTGAACGTATGGGGTGACAGAGCTAGACCGAATAAAAACACCCGATATTGGTATTCTTTGCCCCAGAAAGAAAACCTCAGGTACTTCCTGTGTTGAGGGAGGATGGAGAAATGGAAGTAACCGTCCTTCAAATCTATCGTGACAAACCAGTCCTCGGATCTGTTTGAGTATGAGCATCTTGAATTTCAATGTCATGACTGCACGGTTCAGCAAACGAAGATCTAAAATTGGACGCAATCTCCCATCCTATTTTATTTGGAACAATGAAGTATTGGCTGTAAAACTGATTCTCTGTCGGGGGAGTATACCTGTTCTATACTAGGGGTGGGAATCTTTGGTAACCTCACGATCCGATCCGATTCTGGAAGTCACGATAATTATGTAGGCCTACTTTTTTTAATAATTAAAAAATTTCTACAAAATAATTAAAACAGTTGTATGTTAA
>JAOTRC010000043.1:8518443-8530036 GCA_027497675.1 Cyprinella lutrensis
TCCCTTCTTCTCACAGCTAGCCACGCCCATTTCAGTTGCATTTTTCAAAAAGATTTTGAGCTAGACTTGAGCTGAAACAGGGGGGTTTCATGACCCTTTAATGACAAATTCTGTTTGTACCATTTTTCCATTTTCCATTTTTTAGGGAATTAATCCGAAAAACAATTGATAGATTATTCACTTAATCAAGGTGTGTACGACACCTTTTTCAACACTGTAAATACAACAGCTAACTAGAGTGTTTACAATGTTGCTGTTTGTTGCGGGGCAGTGTGAAGCAGCCTTTAGTCATCATTGGATTTGGCATTGCTATAGAAATAAGAAGACCAGGATAGTAAGTTTTCTAAGGAACTTGCTGCCTCATCCAGCAACAGGCCCACTCCCGTCTGCTTCTCTCTGTGTTACAGACATACATTAGGTTAAATCATTAACTTCAGAAGACATTGCAAAGCCAAGCCACCCTTATCCCAGTTAGCAGTCCTCTAGAAAAATGGCCATTTCATGCCAGTTCGTAGTGGCTGAGCTCAGGTTCAATTCTGGCATAAATTGTATGTACAGTCCACCTTGTTCTAGCCAATATGTGTAGAAATAAGCTCTGTTCTAAACTATTAGACCTACGATACTCCTCTCCAGAAGTCTCCTAATAGTCTACTGCTTGAAACAGGTGCTCTGCAGATTGCTTCTTCAAAATGATTAACGATTTAACGTTTATTTGGGCTCTGTGTGTGGGTGTTATTTCGTAGGGTCTAATCTGCTGGATATGGCCATGGAGTTGTTTGGCCTCCATCTTCTGATATTTGCTGATGAACAGATTGATTAAGCAGGCAGATTGCAAAACATTTTGGATGACATGCTGTATGGCATAGTTCCAAAATCCCAATAAATGCTTCATTCATTGATAACACCTGACTAAAAATAATGATTTGCCCAAAAATTGTACATGAATACAGTTGAATCACTTTGTTGAATCATGCATTTGCAACCCTCTAATGCGAGTAAATCCCTCACATACTGTACGCAACTAAATCTCCACTCTGGGCGACTATATAATGTCTATCATTAGCCAATGGCTAATAAATTGTCGGATGAGACGTTAAACAGAGGTCCTGACTCTCTGGTCATTAAAAATCCCGAAAAGTAGGGGAATAACCACGGCATCCTGGCCAAATTTGCAAAATGGTATTGCACTAGCAATGGGACAGTCAGATGACAATAACTGGAAGATAGGTAATTAGTTAGTAGGATACTCTTCTACTAGTATTTCCTATGAATCCAAAGAAAACACATGTAATTTAAAGGGAACCACTCAATTGATGCATACGCCCAAAAGTCAAACTGTTAAAATTGTCTGTGGCCTAACGGACTTCGATCTGTAGAAATTTGTTATGATACTGTGTGGAAATGTCATCTTTGCACCTAAAGCCTGAGTAGATTGACCATAATTGACTGCAGTTACAGTGTACATGTAAATTGGAACTTGTAGGGCTATGTGTGTGATGCAATCTTTAGCTTGTTTATTTTTTTTAAAATCAAGGAGACAAAAGATTAAAAAATACCTTTTTTATGCTGGAGTGAAGGAAAATTTCCAAAAAGAAATGTGATTTTTTTTTTTTTGGTTTGGAGTCAATACAAAATTGATAAAAATACATTTTTTAAAAAAAAATAACACTTTTAAATACAGCTCTAAACATTCTGCAACACAATGGACAGAAATTCCTATATTAACTAATGTAACTGTGGCTTTGAAATAATCCTTTATTACCATATGACCTAGAGAGTGTTTTGAAGTCTTTTTTTACCGTACATTTGAACTTACTATTGAATTTCTCTTAAGCTTTTGATATCCTTAAAATGCCTTTCTTCTTTCATAATCCTTTTTTTGGACCGTGACCTGAAGTTTGACATCATATCAAGTTTGACATTTTTCCTGCCCTTTTCTAGCCTTATTTTGAACATGTTTGTGTCAAGCCAGTTGTCACCTGTACCTCAGCGGACCCATTTTGGGAGGAGGTTGTTTTACTTCTTTAAAATAACTACAGCTCCTCATTCAGATAAAGTGTGCCTGCAGCCTTTTTACTGGGCATTCAGTAGAGAATTTCAAACACTTTTCTTGCTAAGGATTATGGGTTCAGTTATTGAGATTTCTCACTAATGCCTGTCATGGCTGCATGCATTGTGATTCGGGATGAAGTTCCACAATTTTGTTCCTGGATTCTAATATATTGTATTCTATTCTAAAGGGGATTTATGTTGCAAGGCGTGTAGAACATCTGTCGTGTTTTCAAGCCATTGCAAGTCTTCTCTTAATACTGGAATTGCAAAAATAATGTTTTGTTTGTTCTTTAAAAAAAAATGTTTCCCCAAAACCATCTTCAGCTGCCATTTGTCAGATTATTTGATAGTCTCGGCCCAAACTTAAACCATTTTTTGAGCCAATGTTCTTCTGTTGGGCTAGATGCTCAAATGTACACTGTTACAAAACCAACTCAACAAGCTTTAATTCAAGCTGTCATGAATAAGTATATAATACTGTATGGTAACACTTTATTTTGATAGTTTTAGACATTCTACTAACTATAAGTAACTTTTCAACTACATGTCATTATAGTATTAGTAGACTGTCAGCTTAATATCTGCTAACACTTTATTTTGTTGGTCCCCTAACATACATTCAACTGATTATTAGTAACTTGGCGACTACAAGTAAACTTATTGGCCTAACCCAAATCCTAACACCTAACCATAACCAACACATTCTCACCCCAAGGCGTCACCTTTGACCATGCTTCAATATTTAACGTTTTAGGCGCCCTGAGAATGGGCTGCCATAACCCAACAGTCTACTAACAGTCTTAGTGTACTACTTCTCTAATCAGAGTTTGTTGACATGTAGTTGAAAAGTTACTTATAATTAGAATGTCTAAAAGTGACTATGGAAATAAAGTGTAACCTACCTTTTGCCTCAATAAGCTCCAAATTACTGGTTATTAATAGTTATTAAGGTAGTTGTTAGGTTTAGGTATTTGGTGATTAAGGCAGGGATAGAATATGGTCATGACTCATGCAGAATAAGGCATTTAAATGCACTTTATAAGTAGTAATATCCAGCCAATATATCAAATTATATACTAATAGCCAAGTTAATAGTGAGAATTGGACCCTAAACTAAAGAATTACCATAGTTTTATATTAAAGGGGTCATTTGATGCTTTCTAATGTTTTCCTTTAGTGTGTGTTATATGTTTATGTATAAAATCTGCAAAGTTACAAAGCTCATACACTTTAAAATCAAAATATTTAGTCTTCCTTTGAAAAAAAAAACACTCACTAGTTGCCTCACTGTAAAAAAAAATATTTTCAAGATTTATCACATTTTTTTCTTTTTTCAAATCAACTTAAGTAATTTGTTTAGTTCAGATAACTTATTATTTTGAGTTTTCTAATGATTAAATCAATCTCCTTCATTGTATTAACTCACTTTTTCCAGTTCAATCAACTTAATTTTAAGGCAATCAGGTTACTTATTTTTCATAGTTAAACCAACAATATTTTTTTTACAGTGTATGTAAAGTGAAATATGAACAGCGTTGTACAGATAAATGCTTGGTTAGTGAAGTTCTTACATGAAGGTGATGATACACAGGGCAACTATTAGAGCAATTTTGGTGGGCAATCTTACTGCGCCGATTGTTGTTTGGCCACTTTCCCATTGAAAATGGGCAATACATTTTTATCTGGAAAATTTAGATCGGTTGCGGGCCCTGGGTCTCATCTGGTTTCCCATTGATGGCAACATTGCCCAAAAAGTTGCCCTGTGCATCACCTCCCTAATAGTTCTAGTAACTAAAAATAACTATTGTACTCAATAATTTACTTTAGATTTACTGTTGACTCAGAATTACTGAATCCCAAAATGCATAAATAAATTATCCATCTGCTTTTTTTTAAACTTTTTGTTTTGCTTTATTTGCCAATTTTATTTGCTGTCAGTAGCACAACAAAAACAGCAAATAAAATTGTCATTGTCACAATTGATAAAATGTAATTTTGTTACCATTTTGTGTTTTGCATGCTGAATCTTGAAGACTGTGTGACTTCAGCATGGCCTATTGCAAGATATTGTCACAAATATATGGAGCAATAACTTTACCGTAAAGGTTTCAGAGGGTGCTTACGACATAAGTGTCTGCAGCACAATGTTAAAAGATCATTTTCCGACATGAGAAATAGAGTAGTTAATGATTTAGTTTGAAGTTAGGTCACCTTTTAAAAGTAACCTATGTATTACTTCCCTTCCTTTGAATTCATTTAATCAATTTTCTTGTTGCATCACTGCATCAATAGGAAGGGTATTAGAATAATATAAAAGACGTTTCAAGTGGCCAACCAAAGGGAACACTAATCACTATAATGGTGAGTTCAAACAAAATCATTAGAGAAAAATCAACACCAATTTATGAAGTTGACTATAATGTTCTCTCAATTTTTTCAGTTGTATTGACAATTAAACATTCAAGATGACTTTGGGACATGAGTGAAAGTACAGGGAAAGATAACAGCAGAAGTGAAGGAAATGAGTGAGAAGTCTATTTATTGCCCCACCTCAAAAACTTTTATTTTTATTGACAACATGTCTCTCAAACCAATCAATTAATCTTAACTTGGGTTTCTCAAGTAACCAAGGCATAGTATGTGAATTGTACAGATGAATATATTTTTACAATTAAGTTAAGACATTAAGTAAAGTTATTTAAAAAGAGTTAGCTAGAACAACTGTTGAATTTTACAAGGGATTCATTCTATTTAACAGAGAACACTTAATCCAAAACTGCCTAAGGGCGTTTTCACACCTGAAATTCAAATGCATTTTTTTTAACATTCTGTAAGTTTTGGTTTGGTTTCACATTGCAATTATGTGAGTATACACTAACGAACTTTACATGCATACTTGCATCCTGTCGTCTATGTGGACTGCATCTTGACATTGGTTGGTTTGTAACGTGCTTCTGACGTCAGCATGTTGTCAATATGGCAGGTAACTTTTTTTTATTACGTTATTATTAATTGTGTTATTATTACGGCATTACAACCTGCAGCACCAACTATAATAAAGGCTATAGTTACAAATTCGCCAAATTAACATTCTTGTTATGCAAACATTTTATCGTCGCCGGCAGGAAAGGAAGTGACGACCCGATCTCACGACCAAATCGTACAAATTCAATGAATGATTAAAAAGTGGCTAATTTGTAACAATTCATACGACCTCACTCGTACGATTTTGCTAAATCGGTCATATTTTGCGAATTGGCCAATTCGTATGAATTTGTATGAATGACCTACCCCTTACCCCGCCCCTAAATCTACCCATCACGTGTGTTTAGACAAATCGTACAAATTCGTATGAGTGAGGTCGTACAAATTAATACGAATTAGACACTTTTTAATCATTCGTCGTATTGGTTGTGAGATAGCATAGGAAGTGAAGATTATTATATTATTATAGTATTGAGATTAACAATCATGACAAAACATTTATCGTAGGTGTAATTTATCGTCCACCAGACTCTGCACTTGACTCTTTTTACTGTAAATTGGAAAAACTATTACATAAACTGAATGATAATAAAAAAAGCATGTACACTTCTTGGTGATTACAACATTGATATCTCTAAGGAAGATGGGGCAAAATATGACTTCATTAACACATTGCATTCCTCTGCTTTTTCCCCCAACATTGATACAACTAGAGTACCATCTACAACTATTATTGACAATATCATCGCTAATATTTTACACGTCAAGCTGGAGACGGGAGTTGTGCAGGCTGATATTACAGATCATTTTCCAATTGCAATATTTTTGGCTGTGGAAAATCAGTTTCTCCTCCACTTTCTAAAATCAAATCTAGAATCCCTAATGAGAGAACCTTACAGCACTTAATTGTTAACTTACAGTCCAAGTCGTGGGCTTCTGTCTATGACAGTGTGACTCCTGATGCTGCATATGACAATCTGATTAAGATCATTCAAGGCTCCAATTCCTGAGAAGACTATATCAAATGCAGCACTACTCCCCAGAACCCCTGGATTACAAAGGGAATTTTGAAATCTAATCAATATAAAAGTAGGCTTTATAAAATCTACATGAAAAATCCTTCTAGTTTAAAGAAAGAAATATATTTCTTATAAAAATAACCTAACGCAGATCATAAGAAAGAGCAAAACAAATCATTATACAGAACTTCTAAAAGACTCACAGGGGACTGTAGGAGGTCATGGAATGTGTTAAATGAAGTTCTCAATAGGTGACACAAACTAACTGCTCTACCTGATCTTGATGATGCCAAAGCTGATCTTGCACAGAGTTTTAATAATCATTTTGTTTCTATAGGTGTGAATCTGTCTAAAAAGATGTCAACCCAAGGGCATTTTATCCGTAGTAGTTACATTTATTCATTTTTCATGATATCAACAGACAATACTGAACTCCTCAAGATCATTTTGGACTTATGGTGTAATGGAAAAGGTAGTTTTTGGGGGGGACTGGTTCACTATACCAAATTCTGATTCTGTACCCCCACTGTATTATAGAATTTGCTGGTAGTGGTATTTGTGAATTAATGAAAAAATAAAAATAAATTAATTAATAAATAAATAACACAATCCTTCGAGAACCACCGGAACTTCCTGTAAATGGTCTGAAAGTCCGAACCATATAGAGAATACGTTCACACTAGAAACAAACCAACCTTTTTTCAGTTTGATCCGGACAAGGATTAGGCTACCTCTTTTCGTCTGACCAAATTACGTCTGTTTGGTCTAGAACATCGTTTCAGTTTCACACCAATAATTTTGATTCGGACCAAACTGAAAAGTTAGAAAATCCCATTCCGGACCATACAAGGTAGATGTGAAAGGGCCCTAAAATATCCACATCACAATGTGAAATGTAAAAGCTTTTTTTTTGGATGCTATGTGTTTGGATGCAAAAGCACTTTGTTTGGCCTTCCAAAAAGGATGAAATTAGGAATCAGAGGTTAGGATTTTTTAATAAAGCTGTTATGGGCACCACAACTCAAAAGTTTGTTTGTGCACAGAACATTTTACAGAAAACAGCTTCCTAAACCTGAGAGCCCTTATGAAACAAAAATATATGGGGACATACTGCAAAAAAATGTGAATGTATTGTTGACACATTAATAGCCTACACACATTCTCAGAATTGAGATCAATCAGTGGTTAAAGATTTGTGTGTATGTGTGTAAGAGTGTTTCTTTTGCTTAAGTAAAAATATGTTCAAAATTATTACACTGTGACACTGCCATAGTAAAGCCCTGCACGTTGCTCACTTAAGTTATATATATAATGTATACTGTCTGTATAGGTGCCATGCTGGAAAGTTTATGATTATTATTTTTTTAATCTTCATGTATGTTTGATTTTGAGCATTTGTTTATTCTTGTTTTTGGTTGGGGGAAACTTTTGTCGAAATCTTAGGACTCTAATTGTAATGAATGGCTGGAGGCAAGCTGGTAAGGACCCAAGCTTTAATATAACTTAATCAAAAACTCAAAACAAAGGCATGGCAAGACATGAAACAGAAACAACGACGGCAACCAGGACAAGAAACCTACAATACTAGACAAACTCACAGGGCAAACAAGAGGGCTAAAATACACTGACTAATTTCAAGACAAGGAACACCTGTGAACAATGACCTGACAATTAACAAATGACAAGACACATGGGAGGACCACATGACAAGTAGGGAATCACATGACTGACAAGAACAAGGAACAAGACACAAAACCCACACCGTGACATAGCCCCTCCCCTATGGGCGGCTCCTGATGCCCATAAAAACAAAAAAGTTCAGGTGGGTGGTGAAGCGGAGGCGGTCTGGGGGAGGGACGGAGGGCCAGGCCCGTGCAGGGGAATGGGGCCAGGATATAGCCAAGGCGGGCCTGGACCACAGAGCTTGGTCGGAGCAGGACGAGCTGAAGTCCAGGGCGGAGCAGGGCGAGGCGAAGGCCAGGGCGGAGTAGTACGAGCTGAAGTCCAAGGCGAAGTAGGACGAGGCGAAGGCCAGGGCGGAGCAGGACGAGGCAAAGGCCAAGGCAGAGCAGTACAAGCTGAAGGCCAGGGCGGAGCAGGACAAGGCGAAGGCCAGGGCGGAGCAGGACAAGGCGAAGGCGGAGCAGGACGTGGCGAAGGCCAGGGTGGAGCAAGACGAGCTGAAGGCCAGCACGGAGCAGGACGAGGCGAAGGCCAGGGTGGAGCAGGATGAGCTGAAGGCCAGGGCGGAGCAGGACAAGGCGGAGCAGGACGTGGCGAAGGCCAGGGCGGAGCAGGACGAGGCGAAGGCTGAGCAGGACGAGCTGAAGGCCAGGGCGGAGCCGGACGAGGCGAAGGCCAGGGCGAAGCTGTCGGAACCTCAGGTGTCCAGGGCGAAGCAGACTGAGGGCGTGGCCAGGGCGGAGCTGTCAGACCCTCGGGCGTCCAGGGCGAAGCAGACCATGGGCGTGGCCAGGGCGGAGCTGTCAGACCCTCGGGCATCCAGTGTGGAGCTGTGGGACCCTCGGGCGTCCATGGTGGTGAGGATCCCTCAGGCGGCAACGGCGGTGAGGATCCCTCGGGCGGCCACGGAGGTGAGGATCCCTCGGGCGGCCACGGCGGTGAGGATCCCTCGGGCGGCCACGGCGGTGAGGATCCCTCGGGCGGCCACGGCGGTGAAGACCCTTCAGGCGGCCGTGGCTGGGACATTGGGCCCCCCACAAAAAAATATTTGGGATGAATCCCCGGATTAGGGCCAGACGGGGCACAAATAGTCTCTAGTGGGGTGGTCTCGGCGGAACGAGACTCTGGCTGGGCGGTCTCGGCGGGACGGGTCTCGGGCTGGACGGTGTCGGGCTCGGCAGAGCTAACGTGGAGCTCAGGCTCGGCAGGGCTGACGTGGAGCGTAGGCTCGGCAGGGCTGACGTGGAGCGCAGGCTCGACAGGGCTGACGGTGAGCGCAGGCTCGGCAGGGCTGACGGTGAGCGCAGGCTCGGCAGGGCTGACGGTGACCTGAAGCGTCTCCGGCTGGACGGTCTCGGGCTCTGGCTGGACGGTCTCGGGCTCTGGCTGGACGGTCTCGGGCTCTGGCGGGACGGTCTCGGGCTCTTGTTTAGGAGCCACCGGACTCATCGTTGAGGAGACCTTTCTTCTCCTCCTCCGTCTCCGGGTCACCGGACTCGGGACCACCGGGCTCGGGACCACCGGGCTCGGGACCACCGGGCTCGGGACCACCGGGCTTGGAACCCCCGGGCTCGGGATCACCAGTGAAGACCTCGCGTATGAAGGGATGAAGCTCTCCAGACATCTGGAGAGCGCCTCTCTCCAACCCAGGCCGGAGAGATCAGGAAGTTCCCTCGGGTTGACCTCATTAGCCCCCAGCCGGTAACACAATTTGATTGCCTCGTCATCCAAGGAGCAGGAGGCAGCAAGAGGAACAAATCCCCACGTATAGTGGAACAGATCAGGGCTTTTCAGGGCCAAGGCTGCAATCTGTCCAGCGAACTCCAGGTCTTGGCTGTGTAGATCTGATGAGATCCGTGCTGCTGGATTCATATTTGGTCGGTGGTTCTGTTATGATTGAGGAAGGATGAAGCGGAGAGTGAATCCATCTGCAAGCACTTTAATAATCCACAAAACAAATAAAACAGGATATACTCAAAACTATAACTCAGGACAGGGAACAAGGAACAGCATAACATTAAACAACAACCGACAGCCAGCAACTGAAACACAGGGGTATAAATACACAGACAAACAAGCTGAACAAGATAACGAGGGGGCGTGGTAAATAAGAAACACCTGTGACCCTAAACCTAACAACCAATGAAAACATAACACAACAGAAAAGAGAACACAAGGTAAGATCACATGACTAGACTAGAGGATCACATGACACAAATCCCAAAACACAAAACCCAAACTGTGACAGCGAGTCATTAATGACATCATTTTCATTTTTGGGTGAACTAACCCTTTAACAACAAGAAGTTTTGCATCACTTAAAGTCAAATTAAAATGGAAGTAGAGACAAAGAAGGGCAGAGTTTAAGCAGACTACGAGATTGGAGAAGTCCAGCATCCAGTTATGACATTTTGAATAAAGTTACAAGATTAAAAAGAATTAAACATGCAAGAATGAATCGTTCACAATAAGATCAATAATATGCATTCATAAAATAGTAAGAGTGAATTTCCATTTCATGTTGACTTTAAACAGAAAAAAAGTATAGTGTGTGTTTAAACTTCCGTTTCCATGCTGACTCATGAAAGCTGCAATCCATAGAACTCTAGGTTACCAATAGGACGTTAATTGAATTCCTCACAGATGTTCTAGAAACGGCATTCCCCATGAGTTCAGGGTTTATGTGAAGTGAAGTTGAGTTGATCCTGCTTTCAGGAAATACCCCCCAAGTAGATGGTAATAGATTGTATCGTATCGTTGCCAGCAGGCTTGGTTAGAGTTGCAGAGGTGCTCCATCAATCTTCCACCATTTTAAGGAGCATGTCCACCAACACTTTAAAAAAAAAGAGGCCATAAATAATGCTTTCTTAAAATTCAGATTTTCTATTGTTACCATCAAAAATGATCATTTGTATGTTGTTTTTCACATATTCACATTATCTGTTTAATATCATCTTGTTTATAATGATGTCAGTTTTGTTCTTTTTGAATAAGAGTAAAGATTAGCTGTAAGGATATGTCTTTTTTGGCCCATTGTAGGCGGTTTGTCCTTTCTTGAAATATTTCACCAAAAGTTTGATATAACCGATATGTTGATCTTTGGTTTGCTTGAATGAGTAATTTTTTTCATGTATTTAATTTTGAATTGTCTTTCGTCATCATTTTACCTTCTTGTTTTATTTATGTACTTGTTTTATTGCTTCATTGCTTATTAATTAGCATTTATGTATATATACAGAATAATCCTTAATAATTATAGCCATTAGGTTTGCCTTGTCTTGGGTCAAACACACAATTTTCATCAGCTCGCTGCCCTGTTTAGTTTCAGTTGGTAGTCAGACCAGACTTATTCTCCCTCTGTAACAAACACAATCATCTTACTTTCAATGGGCCAATTTTGTATCTGGTAATCTGGTAATTCAAATTTATCGCTAAACTAATGGCCCAAAGCACAGAGAAATGGATATAACATGAGATTCTTAAGTTGCTTATAGAATGAGCAATGCAGAAAAAATCTCAACAAAGGAACAATATGCATAGTTTTAATGTCAGAAAAACACATCCCAAGCAACTATAGCCCTTTTTTCAACTTTTGAAAAGATCAAAGATCAACAGTTTAGTCCTATAACTGTGATCAGACTCATTTGCCTGTAGCTTTCTAGTCATTTTGACAATGTGATCTAGTATTGGTGTGCATTTACATAAAGTGTGGTTCTACTATATGCACATTTCCTTATATCTCCAATATTATTCTATTTTATTGTTGTATATAAATTATGGTAACACTTTATTTTAAGGATCAGAAACTACACACTAATTAATGACTAACAACTGCATTTGTAAGTAACTAGTTA
>JAOTRC010000043.1:8545246-8556716 GCA_027497675.1 Cyprinella lutrensis
CAGCGTGTTTATGAACGCCGTTGACTTAACGTTATATAAATATATGACTTACCTCAACCCCATCCCTAAACTTAACCTTCACTGGGGTTAATGGCATTTATGACTGTTCCCTTACCATCCTAGGTAATAAAAAGATATGACTTACCTCAACCCCATCCCTAAACTTAACCGTCACTAGGGTTAATGGCATTTATGACTGGACATTTTACAGCGTTTACAGACACGCGGAATGAGGCGGACGATAATGGCGTAGACATACACGCGGATATCTTAAAATGACTCGACTTGACTCGAAAGTGGCGTGTATGTTTACACAAAAGTCATGATGTCATGTTGCTGAATCAGTCTAATATGTTCTTAAGAAACACCACATTATCACTAAATATCACTCTCTGAAGAGTGAATATGTAAGGTGGTATTTCCTCTAAAATTGAGAAACTTGTACCGTGGCATTTAATAATTTACACTGATAAATAACCATTTCAAATTGATAAAAATTTTAAGTTTGACTAACATCTTAACATAAAATTTAAGTCATAAGATTCATCTAGGCACAAAATATCAATGGAAACGACACTCTGAGGAATTTAGTTTATGCAAGCAATCTTCAAACTATTATGTGCCATTGTGTAATATGGAAATGAGCAGTTTGAGTAAAGACTAAGTTTCGCACAACAAAAATGACTGAATGGTGCCGCTGAGAGCTCTGTGAGGCAAGTTAACAGTTGTTTGTGAGCGTAAGAATAGTTCACGCAGAGAGAAGGCGCTGTAATCTCCGTGAACAGAAGAGGAAACAGCTGCTGTCTAACTTTACAACGAGAGACTTAACAGTCAGAAAATATTTAATTACCTGTCACAGCAGTGAGAGACAGAGAGAGAGGGAAAGTTAGAGAGAGTGTCAGAGGCTGAGGAGAAAGTAAAACAGAGGAAAGGAAGGTGCATACTCGCAAACCAACGACAGAGACATGTTCGGCTCTTATCAGAAGACACTGAGGTGCACAATTACTTTACCTCTCTGAGGAAATGAAGAAAAAATGTGTAAAAGATAAAAAGAAAAAAAGAAAACTGGTACTTTGCAAACATACCAAGAGGGATTCATAATTTTAGCTTGAGGGAAGTGTATATGTTCCTCTTTGAAGAAAAAAGCTCCTGTTCTAGCCTACCTTGCATGCAGAAGTACACAGCCAACTGGCATAGCAATTACAACTGAGAGCAGTTTCTGATGACTTGCATTTTTTAACATACGTTGGTAATTGTGCTCACATTTTATCCAGCAGCATTTTAATACATCATTTTTTCCACAAATAGCTTCAAAAGAGAATGATTTCCCCCCCACCTTGCGTTTCTCCCGGAGTTGGGCAGCTTCTTGTGGATGGTTGAAATGGAACATGGTGGCCTTTCCAAGTAGTATGTTCACACCTGACAAACAGAAATATAAACATTAATGGTGAAAAATGTAGCAATAAGCAATATCTGTTATACAATATACCGACACAATTTACCCAACAATACTATTTCATTCTTATACGGTAAATAACAGTATGCATTTACAATAGCAACTACATATAGGCAATCTTGCACAAACAAATGATGATGGATAGATGGGAAAATAGACAATCCTGAACATGTGGCCAACCAGTCTCATTCCTTTTCTAGTAAACACTTTATGCATTACGTTACTGAAACACAACTTTCTCTGGGGATTGTGAGAACGATGGGTTTCCGAGCAGATGGCCATTTCTCTCTTTCTCTCCTCCCTTTTCCTGGAGTGAAAAAAAAAAACTAATCTTGCCTCTATTAATGACATCCAAGGGGTGACAAAGCCCTTGAAAGGCCTGCATCAGATGGATTTGGGCCATGGTTGCTGTGGAAATTACTATCATTTGTTCAAAAGAAATGGCTTCAGATGCCACCGTGTCTAAAGAGGGGAACATTGGCAAATTGAAATTTGTGAAAAGGAGACTAGCATGGTTATCCCACTCTCTTGTGACTCTCTCCTCCTTTTTAGTTGGCTTCTCTCTTTCTCTCCCCCTTTTTTTTAATCTTACACCCAGAATAGATCTAGCCTGTTTTGTCTGAATTCTGGAGGTTTTACCCTCTTCGAAAGGTTAATCCCACACATGCACTTCAAAACCCCTCTGCACTCTATCTGTTTCATCAGCCAATTAACTGCGGGTCGGGTGCTTTGTCCGCCAGAGTCTTAACCTCAGTCATGTTAGGCTGTTCTGGAAGTGCCACGAGTCTCACTCTGAGATGAGAGTCACGCTGGTGGACACGTACAAGGATAGAAGCAGTAGGGCGGGACTGTTGCACTCCATGGGCCTTGGGATGAAGAGAGGAGATCTGAAGTGGCAAGACGTAGACATACTCAAAGAGCTTCTTTGAATTCCAGTTAAAACCAGAGTTTAACATGATTGATATTTTCTATACTTGTTTGCTTGTACCGTTAAGGTATGACAACAAATCTGATTGGATGACTCCAATTCAAAGCTGCTATAAATAGCCAAAAGACAAATCTGTACCCATATACTGCATGTACTAAATCCTATATTAATACGCCACTGTGTTGTGTCTTTGACTCGCATGGTGTAAAATAAACAGCCTACAGCTCAGCTACTGTAGGGTATACTACTGTATTACTTGGCAGAAGCACTTACTGTTATATAATTACAAGGATACTTGTAATTGATTTTTTTTTCACTTCTATGTATTTTGTTCCTAAATGTGTCAAATTTTGTATTGATATTTTGTTATTTTTGTGAGCATGGATTGCGTGGTCAACGTGGTGCGCACGTTTACCATGCTGTGTCGGGAGGTAACTTAGACGTGTTGGAAGCGGCGATGCTTTCCCTGAAGGATGTCAGAGCGGAGACACTTTTTCCTATTATACAGTATATGTAGCTACTAGCACTACCAGTGCGAAACATGGACGTTTCATTTCCCCTTAAACAAACACATGCAAACTTACATGGTGTTGACGAGACGGGAATATGATGGCAGACATTGTGAACAATGTTTCTATGTGCAGTTTGTCAACACATAACATTAGACATCATCTTTTTGTCTAATGACTATACCTAACATTAGTCGTTTGCGGTCAAAACACTGGTGCAAACAGTATGATGTTGGGGTATTCACTGCCCAGAGCCTGAGCCAACCAACCCTGTGACGTCACATGTTAGAATACTGCACAATGGCGGCGAAATATTTAAAGATTTTTTCTTTTATATGTTTACATTTGTCATGTTTCTTATATAATTGTTAATTATAGTGGAAATCCATCTTGTAAATCATGTAAACTTTCTTTTCCCCTTTAATACTCAATATACTGTAGTTTAAGTCTCCTGAAATGAAAGCCCCATTCACTGGTCTGTTTAAAACATTATTGAAGTGAACTGCAATACATTACTGTAAATACAGTTTTAGTGCTCACTGCCATCCAACGTCTTAAACGTTCAGATACCTGAGCGGGGTTTGTAAAGGTCAGAAGCACATCATTCACAGATGAACTTTATCATCTCAAGAGGAAGAGATTTGAGGAGCATGTGGGAAATTGAAGAAATAATGTGGAATTTAATCAGCTGCAGTCTGTTTCACTGTTATTCAGATTTAATTTGAGTGTTGGAGATCAGTGATGCATAATGTATTTTTCACACCAAAAAAAAAAAAAAGATGAGTCGTGGAAGAAAGAAAAAACAAAACAAAAACAAACTGCTGCCTCCTATCTTCAGGATAGATTTATTGCTTTATTCTTCACCCCTCAACAGGAATACATTCTATTTTTATCACAGAAGGCCATTTTGTATGAAAGTCTTCAGTTAATTACACAACCCAGTGGCTTCGGTATAGGCTGCACATTTTCTCATTAGGAAACACAGGGAGCCTGGACTGAATACTCATGAGGTTATTAGTTTAGCAAACTTAATTTCATCTCAAGAAAATTGTTTGTACCTGGAATTCTGATCCTGCCATCACCATATCAACCTTTTGCATTAGCTACATTAGACGCAAGTCACCATGATTACCTTAAGCTAATTTTGTGGTTGAAATCACAATGTTTCTGATTTAACCCACACCTGCAGGTGAGCTTTTGGGAATTAAAACCCTTTCATTAAAATTGTATGTTGCTTGCCTTGTGTTTTTTTTAAGAACATATTAGCATTTTCAGCTTGTTAAGCTCATAATATTAAGCAATATCACACAAGCAAACAGGAACTGCATTTAAAATTTTAATGTAAGGAAGTAGAATTTAAATGGAATTGAAATTCAAATTAACAAATTTTTCAGCTATTGCTATTTTTAACCGTTTGAAATGCCATATAATTTCATCATATTTAATAGTGATGCTCCGATTGATTGGACGCCGATCATGATCGGCCGGTATTGGCTAAAAATAGCTTGATTGGCGAACCTAAATTTAATTATAAATTTAGGCCGTGTGTCCAACAAAGCGTTGTTCTCCGCACCTGGAGTATGTTTTCAATTGTTTTCAATGGGAGGGCTGCGTTTTTTTAAACGCCTTGAGTGTAACAAGGCGCTGAGCGTTTTTTTTTTTTTTTTCACGCTGAAGCGCCCAGCGCTTTTTACTGGTCGCCGAGAGTTGAAAAATTTTCAACTTTGGATAAAACACAGTGCTCATCACCGTCACTTTTTACCCACCCGTCCAATCACATTGGAGGAGGGGCAGGACTAAATAACACTGACCAACTGTCACAACATTCTTTCTGTACAACAACAACATCTAACCGATCAAAATGGATGAACAATTATTTTTAGTATGAAACAAATTATCTGGAAAATCAGAGTAGTAAACTCTGCTGCGGATAATCTGTATCATAGCAACGAAACGTCTCAACGGAAAAAACGCTGCGCTGCTAAAACGCTCTCAAGCGCCCAACGCATGGCATCTTCAGCAAAACGTCTAACATTTTCAGCTGGCTAAAAACGCTTTGGTGGACACACGGCCTAAGTCGGAATGCCCGTCTCGGTGAATATCCCCATAAACACAGTCGGTCATGCAGGGGTTTTTGCCGGCTTCTGAATCGAGTTTTTGTCCCGTCAAAGCCTTATTTGATCAGTGAGTGATGTAGAATTGATTGACTGCTGCGCTTGTCGACGCATAACGAGCAGAGAGAGCGCCCCGGCCGCGCGCACACTCTCACCATCTTCAAACAACACGAGTGCTGTCTTCCTCTCTCTCCCTCACGCATATTAATCAACAATAGTTGTAAATGGGCGACCAGTTACATCGCCCTTAGTCTCGAGCCCTGGAATGCGCGGTGCATGGGCACACAACAGCAGAGTGGAGCTTGCCAGTGGCAACATGAGTTCTCCTTCTCCCGTCTGGAAGTTTTTCAAAGTGTCTGACAGAGATATAAAATTAGCCTTTCTTGGCCTGCTTATGTTTCCCTGCCTTGTTATTTATGAAGAATGGCATTGGTAGCTTACATTATTTTATTTTTTGAATCTGACGTTCATAATAACAGAAAAAAAAAAAAAAAAAAAAAAAAACTTGCCATAGTTTTGTCCTTTGTGGCAGTAGCCAATTTTATATTTTGCTGCCAATTATTAAATGTAGTCAGTGTATTAAGAGGCTACAATTTTACCAAGCATGCCTAAGTGTAACTTAATCCCATCCCATTAAGCTGATCTAATGTGTGTTGGTCTGCCTGACCCCACTTTGTTTGGAATAATTTTATATTACTCTGCCTTATTTGGGAAAGATGGCCTACAGTAGCCTTAAGTTATCTCATTTTCAATTAAATAAACACTTGGTGGTTCTTCAAGATCTTGACTGTAGTTTTTTTCCCATTTCCCTGCCATTCTGTGATTGGCAGTGATTGGCAATCGGCAGATCATGATTTTGGTGATCTGTGATCGGCCCCAAAAATTCAGATCGGAGCATCTCTAATATTTCATTAAAATTGTTTAACTACATCTATCAGAATTCATTAGTTCTTTGAATTCCAATTCAATGTTTTCCTCTTTCTATCATGTACTTCCTGTAGGTGTAGACAGTTCAACTGAAATTCATGAGTATAAATCGGAGGGGAGCAAATTCTGAATTTTGTACTGACAGCAATTGAGCAGTTCCATTTCGAGGAACCCATCAGAAGATAATCTTAGAATAGTATAATGAGTTGCACACCATATAGTCTTGTCAAAACTGTCAACATTCATTCTCACCCTTAGTTCAAAGTTAGGATATTTTTTTCTGAGGATAGATGTTTCCTTAACTTGAGAGTTATCATCTGTTCTGCTGGAAAGCATGTTGCTTCATGAGAATAAAGTGAGTGATATTGTCATTCACTTTGGCTAATAGAGGTCAAGGTCATAGCAATAAGATGAGAGAAAAGCAATCTTGCGTGACTAGGAAATTATATCAAATTAAAGGGCTCCTATAATGCCATTTTTGTACAAGTTGATATGAATATTTAGGGTCACAATGAAAACTTGGTAATATACTTTAATTAAAAATTCTCATTAGTATTGTAAGAAAACACTAATTTTCTATATTTAATATAGCCTACTGTTTTAAAATACATAGGCATAGGCAGTTGGTGTGCATAAAGTCAGATAAACTTCAGCAAATTTCCCTTTGGGAATTCTACCAGCACTTGAAGGCTTTTAGTTCAGAATAGTTACAGAAATTACAACATGGTGTGAATGCATCTTTAGTTGCCTTGGTTGCTGATTTGAGTTCCACACCTGTTCACTGTTCCATAGATTTCTTCCTGTGTATTTAATAGGGGTGTAACGGGACGCGTATTCATATTGAACCGTTTGGTACGAGCTTTGGGTTCGGTTTTCGGTATTCAATTTTAAACCGAACGGTTCATTGGACCATTTTTTCCTGCTGATCAAAATGTTGTTATTTCAAATGTAGGCAGTGTAAGAGACGCTGGTGTGATCACAACATTGCCCAACATAAACTGGCAAATGTAATCGGAACAAAACTGAGCTACTCCTTATTGTGTGGTTGACCAATGCAGCGCGAGCCGATCTTAATTATCAGCACTGTTACTACACAGCAACATCCAGTAAAGAAAACATTTCAATTCGCCACTGAAGTAATAACAACGCTGCGAGATCTAGTGAGAAACATTCACATTTCTCTGTTATTAACGGATCAAACCACGCTGACGTGGAAACCAGGAAGAAACATTGTGCCATGATTGAACTATCCAGTGTCCACAGATCAGCAAAATTCACCATGGATTTACTATAGTAACACTACTAACTGTAACCATGGAAGTTTGGCAGGAATAGTAGGCTGTAATGCTTTCAAGTAACATCACGTTGGTTTCATTTTGATATTATGAATACAATTGCTGACCTCAAATGTTAATCTGAACTAAAATAAACTTTTGTTTATGACTACTACTATATTACATTTCATTTTGTCCAATGAGCTGTTTTGTTTCATAAGCTCCTTAGAAAAGTCAAGTATAGTTCCATCATTACTCAAAGTAAATAAAAAAATAAATCAAGGAAATTTCTCTGGCATTTCTTTCTTTTTGCTGTATCAAAAACATATCAAACTGTGACATAAGTGTATCGCATCGAACCGTGAGTTTTATGAACCGTTACATGCCTAGTATTTAAGCCCTTCGCTTCGTGTCGTCTGTGTCATTCTACTTGGTTCATGTGTATATATTTCTGTTTCCTGAGTATTTTTATTAAAGATGTAGTATTACTATTTTCCTGTTTGTGCGAGTTACTACACCTGACACAAATGTCTGAATTCAAATTTATTTGACTTCTTAAGGCTGATGATGAAAAAAATGATAATGGATAATGGTATTCTGCAGACAATAATTTTGACGAAATATATTCAAGACAAACATTTACACAAAGTCCAGAGGAATTGCTTTATTGCTGTGGGAGCAGAAACCCTTGACTCACAACTTGGCTACCCTGTAAGACTGTATAACCTTGAGCCCATCCATGCTAATCCCTTTGGGTCATTACATATACAACCTCCACCCTTAAATCTCTTTACATATGGTCCAGGCCTCCTGTCCATCTCTTTCTGCCATTTAACATCTTTACAAGTTGACTTCTACAGCATGCACCAATCACTCTTTCAATTCCCTTTATGCCCAGCTTTAGACTTTATCTACCCAAACAGCTGCCAGTGCAAGGGTGAGGTCTGCTCCCTTTTCCCATGCACCTCTGCTTTCTCTGACAAACAGATGGATCTGTCCATTTCGCTGTATGCAAACCATCCTGGGGTGAGGCAGAGAACAGACAACATGCTGATACCTGGGGTGCATCCCAAGCAGTTTCTCTGACAAAGTAATAGGCAGCTGGAGACATTTCACATTTCAAAAATACTTAATGGTGACTTTTCAAGAACCTCATTTCAACACTCTTTCACTGTTGAGGTCATTTATCCAGAAGTACAAAATTCCGCTTTTTTGAAGTCGTCTTTTTGAAGTCGACCTCCCTTTAGAGCATTAGAATCACAAATGCCAAATTTTAAGGTTTGTCACAAAAGGAGTGTTTCGTACAACTGGACACTGACTTTTACTGTCAGGATCGAGAGAATGACATAAGCACCAAAAGTACTTTGCATATGTCCCAACTTCCAAGTCTTCTAAAATTATACATTATGATCGTATCATTAAAGCTAGATGTAAGGACAGTACAAAAAAGACTACTAATCTACATTTAATTTTATAATTTTATAAATATGCCAAATGTGATTTGCATCAGACATGATCATTTTCTAAATTTTGCAGAAACATTGACAGAAGCAAGCAACATTTTGGTGGTTCACAGATACCAAAGTTTCTGTGCTGTAAACCAGCATACTTCGCTCAGGTTTGTTAGTGACTGATATGCCACTAATACCACACTATAGAATATATTATAATGTTTGAAGATTATTTAGAGACTTTATTTGGGTATTCTGGATCAATTTGAGATCACCACACTGTCTTGTTGCGAGATAATTACAGAGCCAAAGATGCAAAATGGTGCATCATGATATTTGCCTAAAACTAATTGGAAAATGAACTATTCTTTCACAACAGTATACCTGTCTGCTTTAGTATTGCACGGTAATGTCTGCACTATCTGTTGGTAATTATTTGACCCACCACCCCTGTTCTACAGTGCTCATTTGCATATTCATGCAATGAATGTCTGCTTTCCTTTTGCTAACAAATCACCTCTCACATTTATTTGAACTGTTATTTGATTTCTCATACACATTTTATATATATATTTTTTATTTTCTTTCTCGTTTGTTCTATTTATTCAGAGGATGTTTACTATACCTTGAGAGAGCTGTTCGCTTTCTCATTAATCTCAATGAATTTTGGATCCCTTGGCTCCCTTAGTGAAACTGTATTTTGTTCTGCTTGTACATCTGTGTAAGCACCGAACGACGATAAAACAAACCTTGATCCTTCATTTAGGACTGCAATTTGCTTTGCCTCAGAATTGCTAAAAGAGACGCTAGCATTCATTTAGCAGATTGTTTTCAAAGTTATTTTTACTCCACTGCAATTTAACTGCTGACAAGATGTGCACTGCTTGAAATATTTTAAAGCTCTCTGAGCTGTGCTTGTTTTAGTATATTTTTAGCCGACTAATTACAGTTGTGTTCAAAATAATAGCTGTTTTTAAAAAAAGTGAGTAAAGCTCAAAACCCTAATATTAACTTTTATTTAAATACACAAAAATGCATTGGGAACCTTACACATTCTATTCAAGATCAAAATTTGAAGAAAAGGGTATATTAGGCTGTTAAAAAATAGCAGTCCATTTTTCTTTACAATGTTAAACATTTACTGTTTAATGTGAAAAATGCTTGAATATTTAGCTTTCTTGCGAATCATTGAACTAATATTTAGTTGTATAACCACGGTTTCTGAGAACTGCTTCACATCTGTGTTGCATGGAGTCAACCAACTTTTGGCACCTCTGAACAGGTATTCCAGTCCAGGACGATCGCACTACAGACCACAGTTCCTCTGCATTTCTTGGTTTTGCCACAAAAACAGCATTTTTGATGTCACCCCACAGGTTTTCTATTGGATTAAGGTCCGGTGATTGAGCTGGCCATTCCATAACGTTAATTGTGTTGGTCTGGAACCAAGATGCTGCTCGCTTACTGGTGTGTTTTGGGTCGTTGTTGTTGAAAAACCCATTTCAAGGGCATTTCCTCTTCAACATATGGCAACATGACCTCTTTAAATATGTTGATGTATTTAAACTGATCCATAATCCTTGGCATACGATAAATAGGCCCAACTCCATGGTATCAGAAACATCCCCATATCATGATGCTTGTGCCACCATGCTTCACAGTCTTCACAGATTTCTCTGTCTTGAATTCAGCATTTGGGGGTCGTCTGACAAACTGACTGCGGCCCCTAGACCCAAAAAGAACAATCTTGCTTTCATCAGTCCACAAAATATTGCGCCATTTCTCTTTAGGCCAGTCAATGTGTTCTTTGGCAAATTGTATCCTCTTTAGCACATGCCGTTTTTTCCAACTATGGGAATTTGCGGGGGCTTCTTGCTGATAGCTTGGCTTCACATAGGCATCTTCTAATTGTTGCTGTACTCACGGGTAACTTTGGATCTTCTTTGGCCACCCTGGACCTGATCATTGGCTGAGTCTTTGCCATTTTGGCTATTCTTCGATCCATTCGAACAGTAGTTTTCTGTTTCCTTCTCGTTTTGGTTGCCATTTTAAAGCATTTGATACCATTTTAGCTGAGAAGCCTATCATTTTCTGCACTTCTTACAGGCTCGAATCCACTACGAGACACCAGTGTGTCCCTGAGCAAGACGGGTAACCCTTAGATGCGCCAGAGGCATGCGACCTCTGACATTTATAGCAATTGTAAGTCACTTTGGATAAAAGGATCAGCTAAATCAATAAATGTAAATGTAAAGTATGCTTTTCTACTGAACAATGTTTGGAACTGCCCATTTTATTCAGATCTTCAGAGAGAAATGCACTATAACCACCATGTACAGTCCAGTACTGCCTTCGTCATTGATCTGGTTAGAGATGTTGGACTGCTATTATTTTGAAAACAACTGTACATTTCAACTTTGTGGATCATTCTAATTCTATTTCCATTGCCTCTTGGACAGGTAGTTAAGACTAGCAGTTGTCTAGGATCTATTAGTACTGCAGTTTGTGCTTTGTTGTACTGTATGCAGGGCTCCAGACTAACTTTTTGCCTTGGTTGCACTGGTGCGCCTAACTTTTTTATTTAGGTGCACTCAAATTTTTCCTCATCTCGCATCTCCTTTAACGCCACAATTTCAAGGTCAACTTTTTATCACACACCATATATTCATATATGTAAATGCTTTTAAACAAGAATAAGATGTAGTTTTTTGTTGTTTTAAGCACAATTATACTCTATATAAAAATATAAATCTTAAAAAAAATTAAAGTGTTGTTTTTACATTGTTCAAGTTAGGGCATGGGTATTGACAC
>JAOTRC010000043.1:8588362-8602993 GCA_027497675.1 Cyprinella lutrensis
GGGTTCAACAATGACAAATATTGTTGGAAACTGTAAAAATAGTATTATTTCTCAACTGTCTCAATACATTTGAACTGTCCACAAAATCTTATTGTAACAGACTTTGTTAGATTGTACATGACAGAATCCAACAAAGTCTGTTACTATAATATCGGTAATGATGTACTGGCGCTCGTTGTATTTGTGTGTATGTTTCCCCTCTGGGCTTGCTGTAGATAGGAATGGTTCAATTGCTGCACAAAACATACCGTAAATAATCATGCAAACATACTTTTGACATAACAGGACATAATTCAGTCTTGCTTTGTTTTTCTCCTCCTCTGTCATTTTCTTCGTTCTATTTTTGGCACTAGAGGGACCTTTTATTTTCTTGTATTTAATTTTTTAATTAATTCATGATCATTCATTTATTTATGTCAGTTTTTTAAGTCATTTAAAAAATATATATATTTTTTGATTTTTCGACTTGATTGGGTTGATCCAATGGTGGCCAAGGGGCCCAAACAGCTGCTTAGTTCGCTTATGCCTCGGTCTGGCCCTGGCCTAAATCCATGGTGAATGTTGCTGATTTGTGGATTGATTAAGTGTTTCTCCTGGTTTCCACGTCAGCACTGTTTGATCCGATAATCTAAGGTTTATTACTGAAATCTGCGCCAAATCGGAATGTTTCTCACTGGATCTCGTAGCGATGATGTCATTAATTCTGAGGAGAATTCAATGGATTTCTTCACTGGATCTCCTAGTAACAGTGTCTCGTGATCGAGATCAGTCCGTGACTGGCTAGTTCGGGGCTTTATTTTACTGTCAATGGTTCAGGGCACTGCTCCATAGATATACATAAGAAAGGCTATGCACTGCTCTGTCTATTACTGGTCCGAACTAATAGACGGTCTGTGAAGCATAAATGAGTAGCGTATTTTCATTCCACTTTCATTTTGTTTGCATTCGCTGCTCGGTAACGAGTCGATAGATCGCTCATTGCTCAGGCGCACATAGCAGGTTGTGATATTTGTCTCTGTCTCCTTCTCTCAGACGTTTACACGCGCTCCCTATTCTAGTCACACTCACTCATTGCGGATTCATTGACGCGCCCCCTTTCACGTTTAAACATGTGTTTAAACGGCAAATTTACTGGTCACACATGTACGACTGGATGTAAAATTCAGTCGCACACTTGAATTTTGGTCGCAGTCTAGAGCCCCTGCCGTGTTAACTTTGTGACCTTGATTTTTTGATTGTCTGCTACACATTAAAACGAAGTTCAACTGGTTTGCAAGAATTATGAGCGTTCTGGATTCCTAGCAATCAAACAATGATTTGTGAGTGATTGTCAACATGATCAGCGGTGTTCAGTGTTAGAGTTAGATTCTTTTGTCTTCAAAAAAAAAAAAAAAGCTTCACCTAAAGTCAGTCCTGCTTAGAGGAAACTGGGGAAGAGTGCAAACAGAATGATGGTAATAAATTTGGAGACAATAGAGAAGAAAATTAGACTGCATTTCAGCGATCCCTTTTGTTATTTATGAAAGGATAAATAAGGATAATGAGTGGTGCAAAAATACCATGCATATTTTTAGTTTCCTCTTTGTTCACACTTTATGATGGCTATAATTAATGGTGGCCCTCACGCTGGCTTTTTGTGCTTTACGATTGCTTATTCAGTTTTTCAGTTCATTCAAATGTTTGGGGTTTTCTTGGAAACTGGCAGAAATATCCATTTTAAAACAATCAAACAATTAGACGTGTAGTAATGAAATATTACACTTGCAATGACTTTATTGGGAGCAGCATTTTTAGTATTATCATATGACATCCCCTTCAGCCAATACAATGACAATCTATATGCCATGTGATTGATATTTTTGGCAACAAGGAAGTGAAGGAGCCATTAGCACATGTTAAGTCCCATGTTGTCTAGGCTCCTTTGTGAGTTGATTTAAGACAAGGATATATATCCTATATTATATATATCCTACACACACACACACACACACATATGATGAAATCCTTCAAAATTTTGTAGACAGCACCAGAAATAATACTGAAAAGAATTAAATAATGATAATGTCAAATCAGGTAAATGCATTATGAAGTAAATCTGATGACATTTAACATGTTTAATCTCATTGTTTAAATACAATAAAATCAACATATGGATTTCATAAATTAAATTGTATATTAACATAAAACGTTTTGTAAACATTTGTACATTTCTAATTTGGTTTATACATAAAATACTTCAGTTTTGGATGCTGTCAGTGCAACAATAATGAATGTTTCATAGTATATGCAAGTATGAAAATATGCATGTCAGAATCACACATAGAAATACCTACGATTACTAATGCAATCTCATTGAATATTAAAACAGTGTGGAATCATCCACACATAAAAGTCTGTGTGGTGTTTGACTGCTGTGATAAATAAACTTTTGGGCTTGTTAAACAACAGTAATGAAAAGCAGTTCTTATCTTCAATATATAGTGTTGACCCGCATGCACACAGACTGCATGAGCAGCTCAGACTACAGACGTGTTTTGAACCACTAGCCGTATCCCACAAACAGATCTTGCATAAGCAAGTGTTTCTGTCAAGTGCAGTTGGCATCACAGTCTGAAACGGACAATATTTCTTTAAAGCATATACATGACAGCTCCACCAGTGGAGTTTCCATCTTAAACTTTAGGAAAGGCTTCATTTTTTTTTTTTTTTTTGACATTGAGTATGTCTTTGTTCCCTCTTATTCCATGACTGTTTTCATCTTGCTTTTGAAAATCAGCATTTTTTTTTCTTGCACTGCCTCCGACTGTGCTTTCTTTGGTTTTGCTGTGAAACAGAAGAGCAGCCTTTTTTTTCTGTTTTCTGTCCTTCTCAGAGAATGTTTGCTTTTGGGCCTCTTAAACTATTCCTAGTCAAAATAGTGTAGGCACTTGTATGTCATGCCATATTGTCACATATGAAGAATGATTTTACCGTTTTGAAAAAAGCTGTGGTGGGTTTTTAATTTCACTTTTTCTTAACTTTGACATTTTTAAAAATGCATACACATTAAAGCTGCAGTCCGTAGCTTTTTTGGGGGTTAAAAGTGATCCAAAATACATATTTGAGATGATACATAAACCAGCCAGTGTTCAAAACTATCTGCTTGCCGTAGCTCGATTCAAAGCGGCAAGCTTGTAATACTGTTTTTATTTCCTGTGGATTTCCGCTGGAGATTTGAGCAGTTCTTTGCATCATTACATCACATCTGTACATATAAAGAATGAGTCTTGGCTAGTAGGCTATATTGCGTGTGAGGAGATTTATAGCCTTTTCTCACAGAACTTGATATAATTATTAAACTTATTAATTTTATAGTGGATCCAGAAGAGTTCACACGTCAATCACCAGTGACAATAGATTCACCGGCTGTAAAATGCAAAAGATTTCGGACTCGGATTGGCTACAAAAAAAAAAAAAGAGAGTGCAACCGGCCCATGAGAAGACAAGGATACATATCGGAAGGACATTACATGTAGTCATGAAATGCAGACGTTTTTAACATTAGCCGCGCTTCCACTGCCGGGCTAGGGCCGGGCCAGGGCTAACAGCGAGCCGAGCCAGTGCGTTTCCACTGCCGGGCCAGTAGCCCTGCAGCGCTGCCCTAAACCCCGCCCCCAACACGCCTTTCTGGATCAAACGACATACAACCCAACCCATTTCAGCGGATATTATGAATTTATTTATTTTTTAAGTTAGGAAGATAGCATGTCCCGGCCATGGCTGCAATAGTGTCCCGATTGTCTCGCGAGTCACCAATACAATACAATCCTGCGCCCGCAACTTTAATTTTTTCCTGAACTTGAAGCATTGCTCGCTGAATGCTTAGCTTAGAAAGTTCAGCATTGATGCATTTTATAACGTCCTCATTTCGTCACACGCCGTCACATTGATGTTGTACCCTTTCTTCTGCCCAAATGCTCAGAAGAGCTTTGGTATCGACAAACCAGTACAGGCGATTCTCCATTTCGAGCAGCGATTATTTTGCGTGATATAAAAAAGTGAAATGTTTACACAGAAACGATTCTGAAGAGAGAACACAAAAGTGGCGTTGAGTTATTACTCTTTTATTCTGCATTTAGACTTGCGTTTTGGGTGGGTAATCCACGTGCATATGGTGACGCAAAAGTGTGTGAAATTCAATGTAGTATGCACTCCAGGAGGCTAGGTGGCAATGTGAAGCCCTGCCACACAACACCAACAAGTCCGCGCATCTGCGCACAACCTTTACTGTCAAGCAGACTTTTGCGTTATTACCCTTTACACGGGAACGCGGCGGTGGAGCGTTTTTAAGATTTCCACTCTGGAGGGTGGTTTCACTTTTTTTGCGTTTTTTAAGCGCCAAAAACGCTGTCGCCGTGTAAAGAAAAGGCACTGCCGATAAAATATTTTTACGTTTTCGCCCGTGAGCATTCTTGTGTAAACAGGGCCTTGTACTCCAACTTTTTCAGCATTTTCTGAAGCCTCTGTGTGCTTGTGCTTTTGTGAAAATGCTTTTCTCCAGGTCTCTCAGCAAAACATTTCACGGTGTGTTACAGATTTGTTAGAGTTGTGCAAGTGGATTGTCAGTTTGTTATTGGTCTAAAAAAAGTCTATGGCCTTTTTTTCATAAAATGAATCTATTGTCTGACTTTCCTTCTCACTGGCCCCTCTGTTTCACTGCTGTGTTTTCTTTCTGTTCCTTCTCTAATAGCTGTGCGATAGTTGTCAGTTTTACTGTCTCTTGTTTTGTAAAACTGCTTTTCCAATGCCTGCTGTTTTTTTCCAACAGGTTTCTTGTCTGTATTTTATTTAACCATTGTGCTGGTGTTGTTGAGCCTGGGTTGACAACTGCAAACTAAAATCTGGTATTTATCAGTACATTTTCATTGCATTGATTTGAATAAGAATACATTTACATACTTGACTAGCTTGGCTAATTACATTACAAGTAAATGATTTAACATGATGTTTTTCCACTTCGGCAAAGGGGGGCAAACTTAGAATTTCTTCTTAGTCTATTAATCTTTGACAAAATAAACTAATTCATTATACCGTGAAATATTATTGTAATTCAAAATGAATGTTTTCTGTTTCAATATATTTTAAAACATGATTTATTTGTGATTGCAAAGCTGAAATCTCAGCAGCCTTTACTCCAGGCTTCTGTGTCCCATGATCCTTCCAAAATAGTTGTAAAAATGCTCAAATTTGATGAATAGAATATTATTTGATGAAAATAAGGTTTAAAAGAACAGCGTTTAATTCAGATTTTTTCCCCCACTGAGATATATTTCAGTGAAAATGAGTTAGAATATGAATCAACCTCCTTCGCCATCTTGCCACAATCGTACACCATCTTCACAAGCGTACACACTTACATGCAATTGTAAATCCGGCCTAGTTTCAGTGATTGCTTCCCTAACAATTGACGGCATTACATGCAATTACTGTGCCTTGGGTCTGAATGGTCGCTAGACTAGGCCAGACAGCTGGGCATCACAGCTGACATAAATGGTAGCTGGAGATTGGCATCTTTTAATACCATGCTGCATAAAAGGCTAATCTTGCTCAATCAATGGCCCATTGAAATATTGTATGGAGTAAGGTAGGAGACAGGGGCAGCCAATGCTGACAGCCCGTAGTTCTGTGTATTCTAATTCTGGGGGCTGCATTCACTTCACAGTGGAGGCCATTCTGCCTTTTCAAAGACCATTTGCTTATACTGATGATTTCCTGCTTTAGTTTCCAATGCAAAGCTGTGGTGAACAATCATACACTCATACGGTGTTCTAAACTTTAAATTAATTTAGACATATTTAAATGCACATATTAATACACATGACAATTAATAGCTCAGATGCTTTAATGATTTGAAGTCAATAGTTTTCTGAGTAGTCAAGATTTTTTATTATTTAATCCCAAGTGTGTTGTCTTTGTGCTCTGTTTTTCTATTTTCTGTGCTCTGTTTGATAAGTTCATTTATTTTGTGCTGAGTTCTTAAATTAATTTCAAGTGAAGGATGAATAAATGATAATGAAGAGAAACGAAGAGTCCTCGAAGGAATTGTATTTAGTCATTTGCATATTTAAGATATATTCATTTTAATATGTTGAGAAATATCAGATGAGACTATAGATTGTGTGTGCTTATTTAAATGATGCACACTTCTATTTACTCTTAAATTCAAAGAGAAACTACATCTATCGTTCTTCTGTTGCTTTGTGTTTACTGTATTCCACTTATATTTAGTCCACTGGATTTGGTGTGTTTGCTGTGTGCATTTGGTGTTTAATGTTGTACCATGTTTCTGGGGTACAGGCGTTTTATTGCATACTGAGTAGAGGATTGGCCCGAATCTGCCCATATGGTGCCATAAATATTAGCAATACACATAAATAACTCTAGTATATATTCCAAGAGGTTCAGGATAACATGAATCCTACAAACAAGCTTGAATCAATTTTAGGGAATTGATTCTTCAAATGATTTGCCTGTGGGCCCATATGGAAAAGTGACTCTGCAATTTCCTGCTTTGTTTCATCTTATTTATTTTTCATTTCAGCTGTGAGACATGCAGGAGAATGATTGTTTGAACAAATGTCTCGGATGCTTCTCAGGCCATAGGGTTCTACTTATCTTGTCCACACAGTTGGGAGTCGAATTATTTGCGGAGAAGTATGGAAATGCGGATGGAAATCTGTTTGTTTGGTGGAAGTCCTTAACTTGATCCTTAGTTAAGCATTTAGCGCCGGATGCTCACAAACATTTCTTAGGTAAAAACGATGAGGCTTTGGATGCACTCTTTCTCAAATGGCATTTCGAAAAATTTTCCCAAATGGAACACAATATTTTGCTGCAAATGATATTTTGAGCATTCAACAGCTTCCTATCTGAATTTTATGAAATATGAAGTTTTATGATAGATGTGTCATTCGGTAGCAAATTCTTGGATGTCTTGTGTTGTTTTTGAGAAAAATGTTCAGAAGGAAACAGTCAGGTTAACTGAAAATAACCACATTCAAAGCAATTTGATCTGTTTGGTGTTTTAAATCTGCTTCTTGACTGATTCTGCAGTACTGCCTCAATATCACTTACCGAAAGAAATATTCAAGTGTGCTATTGCTATACTTCTTTTTAACTAAAAATGAGAAAGTATAATTTCAGTCTTTTTCAGTGCTTCACAGACATATACGTTATGTACAGTGCTTCTTAAAAATAGACTTGAGTACACTTGACTTATGCCGACAGAAAGGTCTAAGTATATTTGGCCTTCTTGTAGGCCAAATATAAATGTGTATATATAAACATAAATCTTAATCGAGATATACTTAAAAGTATAATTAGGGTTTACTTGGCTGTTAGTAGTGCTTACTCTTTTGATTGAGTAGCCTATTAAATACTTTTTATAAACTTAGTTTTCATTTACAAACTTACATTGTTTGAAAATATTGATTTATAATGAAAACATGTTCCTAATTCTGAGCATCTGCTTTATTTTTTTTTATTTATTTATTTATTTTTGCCTAGTCCACTGGTAGTGTACATAGGAATTTGATTCAAATCTACTTTTATCCCCCCCGATGTTTAGTATTTAAGGTATACTTAAAAGTATAATTTAAAGACTAAAAAGTGAGCAAATTTAGTTTTGAAAAGTTGTATTGAAACAGTACACTTACCAGTATACTTCTAGTACTGAACTTAAAGTATGCTTTTTTTTTTTTCTTGGAAGAGATCTAAGACTTTACCAACTTAGAACTGTTTCCAGATTGAACTCATGTGCATGTGAACACCAGAAGGTTCTTTTGAACAGATGGCACTCATACACCATGAAAGGAACGGATAGTAGCTGGCAGCGTTCACCCATGAGAAAGACACTTTAAAAACCATAAACGGCAACTGTATCAGCATTCACAACAGCTAAAACTGTAAATTTTATCATTTTGTATAACTTACTTCATTGTGTCTGGAGAAGCTATAGACAGGTGCTCAAACAGACTTCAGTTTATATGGTCACTGGACCAGACCAAACAAAATGAACAGTGCGTATAATTGTGGGATGACTCAAGAAAAAAAACAAAAAAAACATATTATTATGTTTTGTGCATAAACACATGGTGCCCACTTCACAACTCTGAGGAAAATTACCAAGAAACTTCAGCATTTAAGACATGGATCAATTTTTAAAATGGCTGCAATTCACTAAATTGTTGCTTCATTGTGCAAGTCTATTCACAAAGTTACTGCAAGTCTGTGTATCTATCTATAAATAATTACTAAATTGAATTTACAACAAAATGATGTACAATTTTGAAAAGACAAAGTATGACAGAAGTTTTGTTTAAAATTAGTATTTGTATGTACGAATGCTTGCTTGTTTATGTTCATTATTTACATTTAATATTGTTGTACTGCTGTACCGTGTAACCTAGTGTGAGCTGCCTTCATGGAGAGCATTTCAAAGCATCATAGGTGTGCCTTTGAGACAAAAAGTATGATATAAATATAAATATAGTATAAAAATGCTGCCTTATCTCATTACATGTGATGGTAACTGTAATGAAGTTAGATGTTATGGGAAGAAGGAGGTTTGGAACCTGAAAATAAATAAACAAATACAAAAAAATGAAAGACTGCAGTCCCTCATGGTCAACTGCCACCACACATTATACAACAAAACATCAAATAAAATAGTCCAGGCCTGGTCCTCTCGATCTTGACGATCGTCGCTCCTCCTTTTATGATTCAGCTCCTCTGTGAGAGATACGAGACCGGTGCGTTGCACAAGTGTTGCTCATCAACAATCACACCACCGGCCTTATGCCATTCTTTCACGGCCACCGGCCTCGTCCTGTTCGCCACAGTAACATTACACATTTTGGACAATACAATTCCATAGTGCCAAACATTAGTAAAATCATATAATGAATAAAACAGTTAGCATATACGTTTCAGTTAAAAAAAAAAAATCAATGAAATAGTGAAATAGTCAGGGTTTAAACAGTTGTCAGTGTAATTAAAAAATATATTGTGTGAACATGTATGCTATGCACTTTATGCTTAGTACTTGGTTTGTAGTTCAGCCATGACCCTAACATCTAATCGGGGTGTGGTCACATTTACCATTATTCAACAACTTTCATGTGAAGGTGAAATATTTTCCAAGTTTTTTCCGTACCGTACCATGCAGTGGAAAAGCGCCAATACTGGATCATATGGACTAAACATAACATTACTGCTGTCCTTAATTTTCGATTCCCGCTCGCTCATGGATAAACTAACATGTAAAAAGAAGTTTTTACTTAACATTTTACAGTTAAAAGTAAACATTTTACTTGGTTGGGATGAGTAACTGAGTATTTAATTCTAGAATATCAAATAGGTTGTACGATTATTCTAAAAAAAATCTCCATGTTTTCAGTGTAGACGTGTTCATAACATGTAAGGGTGGCGCTGCCAGTAATGGGCTACCTAGCCGGGTACAACAATGTCTCTCTGAACATTGGTAAATTTTTGTACCTTCTTGTTTATACCTCTAAAAGAACATTTATGTACCCATAAGTGCTAGACATGAAAAAAAAAACATTATGTCCTGGTATGGTTTAAAATTGCATCCTGGTATTTATTAGCTATGTTCTTTTATATACAATATAGAGGCTGTGTGCATGTTTCACAATTCATTTTAGTCACAAAAGTAAAATTCTGAATATAAAGTACAAAAATTCTCAATTCATATTGTAACAATACAATTATAACTCATATACTGGATATTCTTTTTAATTCAATTAACATGTAATGTTTAAATTACTTCAGAAGTTTAAGATAAAACAGGGAGCATCATTTGCCCAATGAACAGTTCATTATTTAGTTTGCTAATCCATAGGTGTGCATGTCTTACAAGTTTAACTAAAATGTAACAATTCTAGTAAGAATATAAAATACAGAACATTAGCAAGTCAAATATTAACTCGTATATCAAATAGATATTAACTCAAATTTCAAATGAACATGTATGATGCGTTTCAATTCCTTCAGAGCTTAAAAACAAAACTGAATGCATCGGGCCCAAAGAGCAGTTCATTAATCAGTTTTACTTACTAAACTTATACTTACTAACACTGAAGTTTCTGAAGTCGTCGTTCAGAAAACAGTACAGGATTATTGGCCTTGTCATTCTGACCAAAAGAAAATTTCTTAAGCTCTTCATTTAGCTCAGTTATAGTTATATGTTTCAATGTCAGTGGAAAAACTCCCACCAACAGATCATGCATGATGTCTGGGGGCAAAGACTTGGTCACATCAAAATAACTTAGAGCATCAAATGAACAAGTTCCACGTACACCATACAAAGCAACATTTTCTTTGTTATGTTGAACACACTGGGGATGATATTCGTGGGCTTCAGTCATTCTCAGAACAAAACTATCTTCCTGGAATTTTCGATTAATTTCAGAATGTGTTCCCATACAATAACGACAGATTCAGCCAGAGCTAAAACACATGCGGAAGCCACCAATCATATGCGATGACAGATTGTCAGCAGAAACCGTTGCTAAAGCAGCATAAACTTTGTGTTCTGTTCCACAGACACTTACACTGATGCCTTCAGTTGAAAGCCGATCTAGGTCATTTATCAATGGTTTTAATATGACGTCCATATCAAACTCTTTCAAATGTGAATAACGAACCAGCAGAGCCAAGTGAATATGCTTAAGATGAGATCTATACTTTCCACCTACATTTCCAAAATCAATCTTTTGGTTTTGTCTAATGGATTGTGAATTGATTTTAAGTAGTGCAGTTGTAGTAGCGGAGGTGGTAATAATTGTTATACTTACAGGTTGTATTCAATTTCTGCCATCATTTCATACAACATTCTGATTATTTTGTTGCATATTTTTGGAATTGTGTGACACGGTTCCTTTGTATCAGTTCTCGCCTGGACATCTTTGGGAAAGGTTGGAATGACAGTCACAAGGGGAAGTCTCATGTGAGATGCTTCACCACTGCAATACAACATCAACACATCAGTTACCAATTGACCATTTGCAAAAGACCAGCCCCCTTTAGATACTGTTACTATGTCAGACAAGCCACGGCTCTCTCACACCACATCATGTTAACAGTGAGATAGAAACTGTAAATGGTTTTAGTGATATGTTTGGGACCGATGATGATCATGTCTGTTTGTTTTGCAGTTGAGTTGAAGGAAATTGGTGTTCATCCAGGATTTAATGTCAGTGAGGCAGTTGGTGATAGTGGAGTGGGTGGCAGAGTTGATGGATTTAGTGGAGATATAGAGCTGAACATCATCGGCATAGCAGTGAAAGTTGAGACCATGATGGCGAATGATATTACCAAGGGGAAGCAGGTATATTATGAAGTGGACAGGACCAAGCACTGAACCCTTGGGGATGCCTTGGGGCAGCGGAGCAGTGGAGGAGGTGCAGTTGTTTATGTAGATGAATTGTTGTCTGTCAGTGAGATATGAGTGAAGCCAAGAGAGGGCACTGCTGGTGATACAGAGGGAAGCTTCTAAGCAGGAGAGAAGAATGGTGTGGTTGATAGTGTCAAAAGCCACAGTTAGAGGAGGATGAGGATGGTGAGGTGACCAGTATCTGCAGAGAGGAGGATGTTGTTCGTGACTTTGAGGAGAGCTGTTTCAGTGCTGTGATGTGATCTGAAACCAGATTGAAATGGTTCAAAAAGGTCATTTGAGCAGAGGTGAGGTGAGTTTTAAGTTGTTTGGCGACAGTGCATTCTAGTATCTTAGATAGAAAGGGGAGATTCGAGATGGGCCGAAAGTTTGACTCTGGGACTCTTAATCTTGTAAGAGGCACCCTCGCAAAAGATACTTGCATTAGATACTCGCAAAAGATACTTGCAAAAGATACTTGCCTCTTAATAGTGCCTCAATTAAGAGGCACCCTTGCAAAAGATACTTGCATTCCCTTCACACACACACACACACACACACACACACTCACAGCACAAGGACACCAGTGGAGTGATCAGTCACGGCTTGTGTTTGAACTGTTAGTTATGATGAATGTTTTTGTGAGAGTGCTGAAGTCGATTTGCATTGATGCGATCACTGCATTCATACGCCCATCAGAGATGGCTGTGATCGGCTACAATGCTCATTGTTGCAAACCTTCTTGCCACGGAGGTACATCTAAACATAATGCTATAATCAACACTTCAAAATTAGTTAATCATGATAGCTGTTATAGTTAAAACGTAGTAAAAGTTTTTGGGAGAGTTCCACATATAAGACTTATTTCATGTGCAAAAATGTTAGCCAATCAGAGCAGTGGGCTTTTACATTGAAGTCTCACAGCAGACAAACTCCTTCCAAGGGCTAAAATAAGGGTAGGAATAATGCCTTATATTTCTAAATTATGAACTTTTTTATGTAAAACTACTGTCATGATAAGTGCACCTCAGGAAACATTCAAACAAAAATGCAGTTCATGACCCAAAAGTGTATATGTAGGAGGTAGGCAGCTCACTAGGTTTTGTAACAGTTGACGCTTCAATAGCCAAGAAAAAGCACATAAATTCTGTCAAACAGTTAACATCTGGTTATACAAGGTATTATTGCAGAACACATATTATATTTGTGTGGCAACCTGAAGAAATAGACAAAGGAAAAAGAAAGTTCAATAATGAAATAGATTGTACTCTGTAGGGAAAAAAAACACTCCATATGTTTTGATCGTTGACTACGCCACCCTGGGAATTTCACCCAGAGAATATTATCCTCGCACAGGTTCCCCACTAAAGACAGGAAAAATGGAGACATGGGTATTTATGCAAAATTACAAAAGTTTATTATTATTTATAATACCTAGAGCACAAAAAGGAGAAAAGTCAGAAACATTATAATACAAATACAATGTAAAAAAAAAAAAAAGAAAAGAAAGGAAACTGCGGCCTCTATTAAGAGGCACCCTCGCAAAAGATACTTGCATTCCCTTCACACACACACACACACACACTCCACAAGATAAATTAGTAGATGATTTCATAAGTTGATAGGTGGATGGCAGCTGTTCATCCTTCAACAAGCTCTGATGTCAAACCTTAGTAGGCCGAGTCCAATAAAGAAATAAATCATAAACGACCAAATTCAGTAATATTTAACCAGTAAAAAAAAGAAAAGAAAAGAAAAAAAATGTCATACATATACACAAATCAAAACAATTCAACTGAAATGAATTAACAATATACAGAAATAAATCAAGATTCACATCAATAACATCTAGCCAAAGAAACCGTCAAAGCAAGCAAAATTCCAAACAAACCGTGTGTGAAGCAGGGATATGAGGATGTAATTTGAGCACATCAGACAAAACAGCAGTGGCATCACAGCCCGAACTAAAATACCCCTGAAATTCATACAAATGATTAAAAGACAATCTAAATATTTTCTTAACAGGAGAAATTTAGATGCCAACCTACCATTACAGAGCTGTGGGATTGGATACTTAAAAGGACGTCCCTTTAAAAGTTCACAGCAGTCGTCAATCGCCCAATCACAAACTAGAAATCAATGTAAGCGATTTGCTATCGGACCAGTGGCTATAATTTAACATGGCGACAATAATTCATTAAAACTTGTCATACCCACACCTGAAGGACACAGACACCCACACTGCAGCCATCCGTTAAAGACGGAGGAAACTGAAACGACGTTTGTAGTGCAAAATGGGTCACAGCATGAAACATTTGCCCATTAAAATAAGAGCAACAAACCATTTAGTTGCCACATACACACTTGTGATTGCACTCATTCTACAGTTGGTCCACAGAAAGGCCAAAGAACGAAAACTCGAAATTAAAAAGTTAGTTTCAATTACATAGAAGCCTATAGTGAGACAACTTTTCAATTTAATAAAAAAATGTCTTAATTTGTGTTCCGAAGATGGACGAAAAGGAGTAGTCTTACGGGGTTAGAACAACATGAAGGTGAGTAATTACTGACAGAATTTTCTTTTTTGGGTGAACTAACACTTCAAGCACAGATTGAATGGCGTCACATAATTTACTATAACACGAACAAATGGGATTCTAGCTTGAATTGCCTATCCTTAGTTTCCAAGGTCCATATGTCTCTAGGGTCATTCATATTTTTCATATGATAGTGATCATTGTCCATTTCAAACACAGGCTGATTACAGCAATCATTTGAGATTTAACACAGAACTCTTAAAGTTACACGAGGGTGAGATGGCAATTTGGCATAATGCTTCCATCCAAAGACCCGCAACTAAGGCCACATTTACACAAAGCCGGGTATTTAACAAAACTAATATTTTCCCCATCTCCGTTTTCAAAAATAACTCATTTATTCGTTCACTCGTTCACACACCCGCATAAATAAGGCGTCAAGCGGCATCAAAACTATGCCAAACCTATTGGCGGCAGTGTAGGGGTTAAGGATAAAGCGATGCAAGCCAATGAGAATCCTCAGAATCGACAAGAGAGAACCTAAAACGCCGTTTCTCCCAGTACACACGACAACATATAACCGGCATTTTCAGAAATCTCCACTTTGGCCGGAGTTTTTAGAAATAATCGTTTTCTGTGATAAAAACGGGGTTTTCGTGTAAA
>JAOTRC010000043.1:8700557-8716596 GCA_027497675.1 Cyprinella lutrensis
CCCCTAAATGCATTGAAGCAACTGCCATGTGATTGGTTGATTAGATAATTGCATTAATGAGAAATTGAACAGGTGTGGCTAATAATCCTTTAGGTGAGTGTATATCATGTTTGGCATCCAATTCAAATGATCATGTACATTATATGTCAATAGATATGCAGCATATTAGTGAATCTTTAATAGTTTCTCAATCAACAACCAATCAAGTTATCAATCACCAATACTAGACGACAAAGGGTCATAAAGTTTCCCTCCAAAGTAACTTTATTGGCTCACTCTTCTCTCACTCGTGACATATTCATGATCTACAAGATCTCTGATCACAAGATCAGGTCCCCTTTTTTCCCTTTGCTGATTCTGAGAAATTGAAGATGAGCTAGAAGTCTTCTAAAGAGCCCTAAGTTTGTGCCAGGCTGTGGCCAACTGGAGCCTCAACAAATTCAATCAGGACAGTTTTAATCAAATGGCCAAGACTTGCATATATCAAACTTAGTCTCATTAGTTGACACATTAAGCATCCACTACCTCTTTTAGCATGGTTTGCTCAAGGCTGTCGATCTGCTAAAGCATTTCAAACAGTGCTATAACTTCTTGTTTTGTTCCTCAACTCTCTTTCCATTGGTAAGCATGTATTTTTTAATGTATTGTATGCATGTATGTTAAGTATTTAGTCTGCTTACTAAAGACTTGTTTTGTCACACGTAAAGTTGTTTGTGGTTCATGCTCATATATTAATCATGCAGATTTTTGGCTCTGAGTAGTACTCCAGAAATTAACCCATTTCTTAGAATTAAAAACTATAAACATTGAGTTTTCATGAGTTGATTGTGGTGTTAATTCTGCTACATTAAGTTAATTCATACGGCTGATCCAAATTCATAAAAGTTTTAACAACTCATACTTCCTTAATTTGCTACACCCTTAAAGATGTCAGGCACTTGCAATCGTGTTGCAATAGTTATAAAGTATCAGATCACTTGAGTGTTCTTGTTCTACCAAGAACTGCAGTTGTTGTTTCACTGGTGTAGGACATCATGTGACAGCATGCATGACCAGCAAATGTATCAAATAGGCAATAAACAAACATAAATGAAATGTGTAGACATACAGTAAAATGCCACACAGCAGTTGGCATCTGTTCCGGTTTGGTACCCTTCAGGTGCTAGAGCCCAGGCAAACGTGTGGTAATCTTTCACTGTCAGCCATCCCACCTGTGAAACAAGAAGAGTTACAACAACAACAACAACAAATTGCTTTGCAGGTTTATGCTTTCCACACATTAGCTGCATCCAAATTCAGAGCCTGCATCCTTTTAAACGGAAATATTAGGTTTCAGCTTACTCAACAGTCACATTACTGAAATATGACCATCCCATGCAACAATGCCGGGATACGACCTTCCAGCTGCAGTGAATAAACACAGTGTTTTACCTTAAATAGACCTATCCAGTCATGACTGCTCCATTCGTGTTGACTACTTATAGTGTAGCGACAGTCCACCCTCGTATCTGAGAAATAGTGCTCTGCAACATCTCTGAAGATCACGGTTCTGTTTCCCTCCATAGTTATAAATCAGCTCAGGTGTTTGCACTGACAAACAAACACAATCAGAAACAAAAACCTACTTTGAAAAACTCTTTTGCTTATGTATGTTCAGCATCCAAGACCATAACACACTCCTGTTCACATGTCATGGATCAGATGTACATCTTCAGTTCTTCCAAATAACTCAAGTGTCTGGAAATATGAATCAGCACAATCATGTTTGTGTAGTCCGCTATATTTAGTGTCTTTCCATTAAACTACAAACTACAGGAACGCTTGACACCCCAGACGGACGTATTAGATATCCGTGTGTTGTGAAACTGCATGAGAGATGGGGTAACAGAGTTCTGTGAATGTTTACACAGCAGAAGTAGCTGTCAAATTAGACTAGTCATTCTCATCTCATTTAATCTTTTCATTTAAACGTTGTACACACTTGTAAACCCTTCTGTAAAACACTTGTAAACACTTGTAAACACTTCTGTAAAAATCCATTACAGTTATTAAATAGAAAGTTTTGTATTGGCAGCTGAATGGTTTCACAGTCAGTTACTGTTTTTACTTTTTGAGAGCTTTTCAATCAGTAAAATGCCACATTTCCCATGCGTTTGGTAGACAGTTATTCACAAAGTGAGCATCAGGTTTTTATCGTGTGCTGCCTAGGAACTGAACCCATGACCTTGATCATGAACAGCAGAAAATAAGCATGCAAATGAACAACAATAAATACTGCGAGGAAGTTTTCATGGTCTAAAACTGCATTTTAACATGTCATAGGAACACCACGGCTGAAATAACTTTACTCTTACCTTAATACAAAGATAGGATTATTGTAGAATCAGATGAGACCGTTCACGTCTCTGTACGAGTGCTTATGATCTTGATGAGACCTAAACTGTGTGAGAGCAACAAACAATAACAAATGCACATGTTGATGAACTGCCCCCTCTGTTGCACTCTGGGAAATGAAGTCCTGAACATCACCAATCACTCAGTGAGATCACACTACTGTCATTACCACAATGTTCATCATTGCCTTTTAAATGGAATTGATGCAACATTTTTAATAATTTGCAAGAAAGATTACATTGCATACACTCGCGTGTGTGTATGTGCGAGAATGAGAATTATATTCCCTGCTATGTGGGAAAAATTTATTTTAGATTTTGTTTGGACTGTATGAATGGGCTAATGTGGAACAGTGACAACAATGACTAAAGAAAAGGATGGTGGAAAATTTCGAAATTACGCAAAAGACATAAATCACCCATTGAACTGGGGGAAATGTTGTAAGAGCGGTGGAAAGAAATGTTCCCAATATGACAAGAATGAAACTGTATAGAGAAAGTATAAATAGTGAAGAGTGAAAGATTGAGGGGTTGAGGTGGTGGTGGGTTAGGAGGAGGGTTGAAGGTACTTAGTATGCAAAGCCAAGCGTCACCATCTGCCTAGTGAAGCGATCCTTGTCATATAACTGTCGCTGCGCTTACAGCCACATAAAGCATGTTCTCGGTTTAGTCATTCCACAAAATTAATGACAGCTGTATGCTTGGTGGGCCAAGAGGGAATGAGGAATAGTGAGGAAGAGGGAATAGTGTTTGATTGTCCATATGACCAAATTCCCTGTTTTATTTTTTAGGACATTCTTGGGATTCTTATCAAGAATTTCCCCCTCAGTTTATCTTTGTTTTTTCCTCATGCAGGCGATACCAGTCCTCATTAAAGACACACAAGCTGCATTAGAAATCGTAATTATAAGTGTAAGAGACACTTACATTGTTATTTTCATGTTTAACTCTTGTTTCTATTCTTTTTTTAAATGTTGCCAGCCACTGCCCGGATTTTTGATCGCTTTCACAAAAATGTCATGGCCCCAAGAATATGTCATTGTGTGAATATCTGAATATATCATGCATTTGTTTTTGTTTTTAAATCAATGCTTGAATATGAGCAAGTTTCATAAAAAAAGAGCAACATTTTTTAACAAAAATGCGTTTATCGCTTGTTACGGTTCCCTTTTTTCCTGTGTTTTGATTAGGAGATCTGAAGCATGTGCTATAGCGCCCCCTGCCATATAACAGTGAAAACATAGCTCATCTCAAATTCTCCTCATACAAAAGCTCCTCATAATTTAGAGAAAATTCTGTCCATGATGGGAAAAGAAAACAAGTCAGTGTCCATGTTTGAGTGGAGATCAATATGCACTGCTCTGGATCATGCCTTTGTGGTCTAAAGCATTCTACATCAGTTTAATATAATGCGTGCCGTACCGAACCGTGCCATACCATACCATGGAGTGGAAAAGTGCCATAAGTCCGGCAAGTGAGTTCACAAGCAGGCAGGGAGATCTGCCTTTCTGTGGGGATGATGTTGCATTTGCTGTTGCTGGTTTCTAGTGTTGTCTGATAGCAGATTTTTCTTTTAGCACCCAATAGCTTTTGAGCATCATACCCACCCTCTCTGGGCCTAAGTGATGCAGGAGATCATTATAGTCTTCTTCATTGATTCGATGGGTGATTAGGTGATGTGGGTTAAGGATAATCGGGTGAATGGCATCTTTGTCTAAAGGACTCGTGTTCTCACTGAAAATGTCTTTTTCTGTTATTTACTTAGGGGTAAAAAGAAGGTGAAGTACTTTTAAGCAGTATTATGAGAGCATTTAGATGGGGGGTGCTTTTTGCTTTCCTCTCAGAAAAAAAAAACAGCAGTGAGAAAACAGCAGTAAAGATAGCCATACCAATATGGATATTTGCGATTCGGCACTCCAGTCAAGTCAAGCCATGTTTATTTATGTAGCACTTATAGATTCAGATTGCTTTAAAGGATGCAGCTTTATAGTGCTAGAGATGTGAATAAATTCCAGTCATTTAGTTCTGAAAACGGAATAAAACTCGATCGTTTGAGCAACCGAACACATCTCCAACCCATTTTGCTACCTGACGTGACAGCGGTAGTGATGTCATGAAAGAATCGTTCTTTTGAACCGGTTCTCTTTTTGTGAACCGGTCGAACCAGTTAATCAAACTGAATCTTTCAAATCAGAGTCAGAGTCAGTGCTGCTGATCCAGTTTTCTTACAAGTTTTCACTTAAATTTGTCATTTTGGTGATCAAAGGTGAGTTTTAAGTGATTTTTTTTATGATTGAAGAGAGTCATTTGCTGCATATACTGCATCCAGAGCTTCAAGCACCCAGCACATCACACTTCGGTGGATGTTAGGAGAGTGAAATACACGCCCTAAAGGCAAACGATGCTGACAGAAATAGCACGAAGCCCATCGTCTATATCTCTTTAGATATTGCTGACCTAGATCTTGATTTTGGGGTGGCAAGATAGGCCTACTTCACTCACGTAAAAAATCCAACACATTCTCATCCCAAGGTGTCATCTAACTGACAATTTTGACCATGCTTCAATATCTGACGCTTTAGGCACCCTTTAAAGACATGACGCGATCCTAGGGCACCAACTAATTAATCCTAAAGGTAAGCGTCAGTTAGATGACGCGGGAAGGTTTAGGTCTGGGTTGGGTAGGCTAAGGGTTAGACTGGCAGACTGGCAGACACTCCAACCCGATCTCACGGGAATTCGTACGAATTTTTACGAGGTGGCTAATTCGTAACAATTTGTACGACCTCACTCGTACAAATTAGTACGATTTTTGTGAAATCGTACATATTTTACGAATTGGCCAATTCCTATGAATTTGTACGATTGACCTACCCCTAACCCCGCCCCTAAACATAACCATCACGTGGGTTTAGGCAATTCGTACGAGTGAGGTCGTATGAATTAGCCACTTTTGAATCACTCGTACGAATTGGTCGTGAGATAGGGTAGCATATTATTACTCAATATACAATATAAGAAACAGTGTTTGTTTACATGCTGCCAGTTGGTGAAATGCTTCTTGTGAAACATAATATGCTCGAGGTGCCTCATTTAGTCAAAAGCAGGAAATGGCTTTCTCCTGTGAAAGACCTTGGGTTGTTTCCAGTGATGGGTATATGAAGATGTTTCCTGTTTTAAAGTGCATCAGTCGCTGTGAGAGAAGCCAATGTGCAAAAGGCCTGCACACTCTCACATGCTCTCAAACATTTTCACATCTCTGGCCATCCATCCTCAGTGTGATCTCAGTGTGGATGTCTGAAACGTAAGCCTATCTGAGGTTGCTTTGGTTCTCTCTCTGTGTGTAGAGAGCATTAGTCTGGTGACATACGTATCTGTGGTGAGTTAGTTTTTTCTCGATTGTTTACACACATTTTCTGAAAGCGTGCCTCATACTCTGAGAACTCTTCACACAAATCAAAAACACATATGGGCAAAACCCCTCAATTCTCCTGCAAAATGAAACTTTACATTCAAAACAATTTTATTCTCAAAATGGTATTTTGTTTTCAAATGACGCACACAAACAATCATATGAATAGACATTTATAAGAACCAGTTGAACACTGATGTGCTCAATGAACACTCTGATGAATGGAAAAATAATAGATTTTCTGCATGAAAATGAAGCCAAAAGCAGATAATTGTGTCGTGTTTTGAAAAAAAGTGTGTTTTAGAACTCCAATTTGAGTGTAAAGCAGGAGTTTTGGAGAATTGGCTTAGGGGGTTAGTGACTCGGTTACATGTTGTGGTCATTGTGTCTCAAGTACCATCATTTGTGTGTAATCAATTGAGAAAAACTGTAATACATGTTGATTATGTGTGTGTGTGCTTGCTAAATTTGACAAAGAAAACTCATTTTGGACCTTTTCAATATTAATAAACATCTATTTTTCACTATAAAATATTTAAGAGGTCGTGTACAGTATGTGTGCTTGTGAGTCCATCAGAAAAGAAACTGGTGCAAAAGAGTAGCTATCAAATATAAAGATCAGAAATACTGTGCAAAACATTAGAATGAGTGTGTTTGTATGTGTGCATTTCAGTATGTGTGTGTGCACTTTGGGGTACAAAGGGGTGAAACTGGGGGAGGTTAATGCAGAAAAAAAAGATAAACATTTTCTTTTCGATTATGAGGAAAATGAGGCCTGTGGTTTAGGGTGTTTTTCTAATGAGTGGTTTTGTAAGCTTGAATATGTGTTGCATGTTATACCGGAGTGCACAAGCTGAGCCAGATGAAGGTGAAACATATTCCTTCGTTTCGGTTTAGAGGTAATGAGACACGCTTCTCTTCTCGACTAAAACCAAGATACATGTTTGCAACCATGATTGTCAAAACTCAATCATCTGATCCACACTATTGCCTTATTTACAGACTTAGTTCCGGCGTAGTATCCAGAGTCATAACCAAATAATCATTTGAAGACATTCATATGGAAATCGCTCACCATAACTCAGTGAATAGAGGAATCATACATCTGTGAGATTAGTTTGAATCATATCGAATTTATAAGAGATGATTGTTCTGGTGAAATGGTTCATCCCTATCCATGTAAATATTTAGGCTCTATATTGTCTTTGTAAAATCCTTATCCCGTCTTCTTCTTACCCTGATTGACAGAGACGTTATTGATAAGATTTTTATAACTTGAGTTTAATTGAGTAAAATAAAGGGTACCCAAGAGTAACAGTACTGAAATAAGTGATGAACTACAAGCGTAAAATGTTCCCTCATGGCAAAATCTGAAACCCTTTGTCCTTGTTGGGGGTTTTTTGGTCCCTATGAAGAAACTATCATACTAAGTAATACTTTTTTATGAAAATGTTTAAATGCACAAAGTATGTGATGGGTATGGGTTTAGGAGATATAACATAGGCTACAATTTGTACGCTATAAAAGACATTAAAGTCCTCATAAAACATGTGTGCATGGCTGAGTGAAAACACTAGCAACAGCATTTTCCTTAGCTGTTGCTTTTTGCAAACAACATAATCCATTGAGAAAGAACAAAATATCTTTTTTTTTTTTTTGTTGTTCGTTTGATCTACATTTATGTGGCAAATTACAATCCCTGAAATTTTCACATATATTTTCAGACATCGCACTTAATGATTTTCAGTTTTAAGTGAATAAATCAAAAACAATTCCCGGTTTTGGTGAATGATTGAAAGCATTTGAGCACCCAGACTCTACCACAAAAATATATTTTTATTCATAACAAACTTATTTCATAATATCTTTTCAGAAAAGTCATGCTTAATATAGATCTCAATACACTTTGGGACCAAAAACATGCCCGTTTTCTTCATGGAGGTATTTTAGCCCAATTATACCCAAATGAAAATAAAAGCATTTTCTTGAATTTCCAAGGTAGAAATTTAGCCCATGTAATTATAAGACATTATTTGAGGTTCTGCAGAACATTACAACATTTTACATTCATTAGATGAACCCGGTCACCCATGATTAAACCAGCACAGGATGTACAATGAACTTCATGCTTCCGTTAGCATTTGCTTTCTATTGTCAAAAGTGTATGTGAATGAGTGTATTTCATCATCCATCAAATCCGTTTGATTCTCGTTTTCATATTGCAAACTTAATTTATTTATTTTACCTATTCTTTTTATGTATGTTATTAGATAACTGATGTGTTTCCGGCTTCAGTGTCCATTGTTCAACTTTACATGTTAAAGTTAACTTGTTTCTGACAACAATTTTGTTGGATTTTTATGTGTGACTAAATGATTTGTCAAAATCTGTCCATCATGACCATGGTGAGCCATAAATCAAATGAGTTAAATTTATAGTCATTTTGGTTACACTTTATTTCGATAGTCACTTTAGACGTTCGACTAATTATAAGTAACTTTTCAACTACATGTCAACTAACTCTCGTTAGAGTATTAGTATACTATAGTAGACTGTCAGTAGACTGTTAGGTTATGATTAGGTGTTAGGCTTTGGGTAAGGAGAATAAATTTACTTGTAGTCGCCAAGTCACTTAGTAAGTTGAATGTCTGTTGGGGGACCAACAAAAAAAGTGTTTAAGCTGACAGTCTACTAATACTCTAATGACAGTTAGTTGACATGTACTTGAAAAGTTACTTATAGTAGGTAGAATGTCTAAAGTGGACTATCGAAATAAAGTGTTACCGTCATTTTAGTTGAATTTTAGTCATTTACTGTGGAATTTTGTGTCCAGTATACCCTAATCTGTTTACTGAAATTAAATCAAAAATATTGTTTGTTTAACTTAAAAAAAGGTAACCTGGTTGCCTTAAAATTTTAAGTTCATTGAAATTGAAAAATTGAGTTAATACAATGGAGACTGATTTAATCACCAGAAACTCAAAATTTGATGTTTTCTGAACTACATAAATTATCTAAGTTGATTTGACAAAAGAAAAAAATGTTGTGATTACAAATCAAGACATTATTTTTATTTATTTATTTTTTTTTTTACAGTGCGCTCACCTGAGAATCCTTGACTGTGGGCTTAAATCTACGTCTGGGAGACTGTCCATTTACTTGCACTAAATAAGATCATGCAATGACTGTGGAAACCATTACAGAATGAATGAGGTAATTCATAGATGGATGAAACCTTAAAAAGGGGAGGAAAGTAGACAGTAATGTAAAAATAAATAAAAGAAAGACATAAAAGGAAGATAGGGGAGAGGAAGGCAGTGGAGGGGGGCATCTATAACGGTTTCCCCTCTACTTCAAACAGTGCTCTTTTAAACCATGGAAAGTTAACCAGCAGCCTCTGAACAAAAGCAACTGATTGTTATCTGAGGATACTTCTACAAATCAGAGAGTTGATGGCAGAGTAAACAAACAATGCGGCCTCAAAGAACAGTTGGACATGCAAACGGTGACCTTATTACAGTATTGTTCAAAGAAAATCATCTTTAGTTTATTTTCAACAAGATCACTTTTATAAATAAATAATACATAAATTATTCATTTATCAAATCATCGGTTAAACGTGTAATGTAATGGATAACATTATTAACTACAATTTTTGTCATACTGTATATGAAAATATTTTCATGATTTGTAATCACAACATTTTTTCTTTTGTCAAATCAACTTAAATAATTTATGTAGTTCAGATAACATAATGTTTTGAGTTTCTGATGATTAAATCAATCTCCTTCATTGTAGTAACTCAATTTTTTCCCATTTCAATGAACTTAAAAGTTTAAGGCACTGCATTTTTTAAGTTAAACCAACAATATTTTTATAGTCCATTTCTGATTCCAAATTACATGTGATCCATTACATTACATTTTTTTTGGTAATATATTCTGACTACTTTTAGAATACAATGAGAAAGAAAATGTATTCCATTCTTTGTTATCAACAACATGAAGTACTTAAACATTAAGTGGGGTTTCAACAATATCCTTTTAGAAAAGAAAATGACAAAGAAAAATTAGGGAAAATCAATAAATTATGAATATTTGAATTAACATTTAATCAAATAATCACCAAAAAGTAACTGTAATTTGATAATGAGTTTTAAAACTTAAAATAAATGAATTACAGGTAGCCTATTTTATTTTTGGATTTTTTTGTGTGCATTTTTTGGCTGCCCAACCCAATAGCACACCATTTTTTGAACTATTTTAAGCCTTTGTTAAAGTAAACCTTTTAGATGTAACCAGGTGTTGAACATGCAGGTTTCAGTTCACAATAATAGTCAATGAAAGAGTGCTTAGTGAAATTGAAAAGCTGTTATCCTATTTTTTTGTGTAACCTTCTTAAAACACCTCACTTACAGTAATACATTTTAATATCCGCATCTTCAATTTACTGTAAAAGAAACAATGAAAAAAATGGAAATGCACAACCTTTAATGACTAACATGACCTGCTTCAGTTCCTCATTCATCTCAGTGTAACATCTCAGTAACACTTATTCTTATTCAGAACCTAATGAGAGCTTATTCAGTCTCCAAGGATGATAAACAAATGTCAAGATTATAAGTGCCTGGTTTCTCTGATTGTAGATACTCACAGTTTTTATATGATTTTATTTTTTTTTAAATAAATATTAACATTGTTTTGACCTAACATTGCATTATATCTGATATGCAGTCTATAGCAGGACCTACTGCAATAATATGAATTTTAATAAATTGCGATTGTTTGCCAAAATTATTATTTTTTTCACTGACATCACCACCAGCTCTCCACAGTTCTGACAGGATTCCAACTAGGTCAGTTGTGTATTTCTCTCATCGACCAGTAGAGGGGGTCCAAGAGAAAATGGCTGAAGCTAACCCTGAATCTTTTATTTAAAATATATATAAAAATATTTTTTGCCTATTATAATTGATTCATTCCCTCTTTCTTCCTCCACCTTACAAATGTGACTGAAAATATAAATATAGCCTAATTATTTAATAACGAAATGACGAAAACGTTATGATAGGCAATCATGGATAAGGACTGCAGCACAACAACGGTCATTTCTAAAATCATAATGAATATATATTCGTAACAAAGGCTTATAGTTCTAATAATTATATTATATTAATCAGATGATGTGAATGTGTTATAAAACACCATACACAGGGATTAGAATAGCAGCTTGAATTTAAGTTTCTCCTCCCTGTGTTCTTATAGATAGGCTACCACTGTGTCTGCTGGAGATCACGCCAAACGCATTTTAAATGCAGTGATAATGCGTCTAACGTTAATCGATTACCGAGCGGCACTGATAGATCGGTTTCTCTGAGTCAGACGGTCTCTGAAGATGGAGGAAGCAGGCGAAGGGAATCACTATTGCTGCGTGTCTATCGCACTGCAGTGGATACACAGTATTTAGACGCTGTCTGTAACTCCATATCAGATGAGATGGAAGTGTGTCACTTCGTACATCGCTAAAGGTAAGCTAAAAATGTCCGTTTCGAATGTTTAGGTTTTCCTTTGTTTGTTTCAAGGCTTAATGCATCTGTATGTTCTGTGTTTTGACAGGTCCAGGAAGCGTCTGGGTCAGGGTGCGAATTATGGGGGAGTTTGACCCCACCTACCCCTAAAACAGGTCAAAGAATAAGGCGTGAGTCTCAAAGTTTGTTATATGTAAGTGCTTTTCGTCAGCGTTTTCGAACAATGTTTCAGTAACTAATAAAGTTATATTACAAGTTAGTCCGAGTGGGCTAAAACGGATCGTTCGCGAGCATAATTTAAGGTTACCATAGCAACAGGTGTCTGCTTCCTCGCATAAAACATAGTCTACTGTCATTATATCAATTCAATAATTCGTACAATGGCATTGGCCACTTTTTGTGATTGTGAAATTATTTTCCACTAACATTGTGCCAGGTGGTAAAGGAATTTAAACTTTTGATTTTATAAAATGTTTCAATGGCGCAATTAGATGAGATTGTTTTGGCGCCCCTAGCGCGCGCATAACTAATCTTAAACTTGTATATTTTAAAGACCACTATATATATATTTTTTGTGATTTAATTGGGATGATTAAGTCTGTATTAACTTGAAATAAATTTCACCAGTAGGCCTACGAATGTTTTGTTAGCAATACAGTTCCTCAGGCAAAAGCAATTCAAGGGCTAATGTTTAATCTATGTTAACAAAACGTTTGAAAATGCCTTTTAAACGTAGGCTATACTTGTTTGAAAACAATGATATACTTTTAATACCCTATCCCAGCCTTGCCATTCGCCATCAATATGAATCGTGTTTGTAAATCTATAGCCTATTGCGCGCGTTATGAGAATTCAATGACGCGTCTTCTAAGAGCTTGCATTTAAATGCATGTGAATTAGCCTACTGTCGGCGTATGTGTCACATGAATACTGAGCTGCACATGAAGCATAAAGAAAACACGCACACACTCATCCCACAACCTTTGATGGACTGTCAGACAGGTGGAATTATTGGGCTCTAAGCCTGTTTGTAGGCAGTTCCCATCATTTCCTTATTTATGGCTTAATTCCCTTGGAACCGGTGGATCCAGTTGAGTATTCGCCCCAGCCTGACATCGATTGACCCAGGTGTTGAACAGGCACAGGTTTCACTTCACTATGTCAAAGCAGTTTCAGATCAGAGGAAGAAATCTAATAGTCGGGGGGAAAGCGCGTAGACGCGTGTGAAATGGAAAAGCTGACGGGCTTGTTCGGCGCAAAGGAAGTCACCAAACGATAGAAACCCAAGAAGCAGCTTGCTTCCTAAGTTTTTTTTTTCTTCTTCTTCTTTTTTTTCATTTGGGGCAAGATCGTCCCCTGTTTGTGACCAATATGAACTCCAGTTGAACATGACAGTCATCAGAGGACTTCATCATCACAGTAGACTCTGAAAAGCCTCTGTCATTGGAAATAATTTCACGCGTTTCTTTTTCTTTTTTTTGCGCAAGGATTTCTTTGGAGACATACTTGCGTTTTCACAGGGGGGAGACCAAACAAAAAGGTAAAAGTTTCATGCAATCATCTTTAATGGTTAACATCTCGTAGAGTCTTGTAGTTCAATTAAAGTCCAGAAAATATTTTTTTTTCCTATTATAATGCTGACATATGTATTAAAGCTGCTATACCTCAAGTGACATAGCCCAAATGCAGTATAATATAATAAATATAACAATCCATTTATGGTAATGCTATTTTTTTCAGAATCTAATAACTTGTTCAATATTTCTTATATATATAATTTTGAGGCTTAAAGTAAAAAAAAAGAAGAAGAAGATAACTGTCCGAATATTGTAAATATTTAGAGCCTAGGAAGTCATTAAGGTTAATGTTATTGAAAATGTTGGTGCAATTATTTTGATACAATCTATACGATACAATCTATTTAAAAAAAGAAATCATTTTTGAGATATTATTTTTTAAAATAATATAATAATAATTTTTTTGGTATTTAAAAAAATATTATTAATATTTTAAAAACAATTAAGTCAGTTTGGCATAAGCATGCAAGACGCCATTTTGTTTTCATGTGACAATCATAAAACAGAGACCCCCGTAGACCCTCATTACTGTGATGATTTTCATGTATTCTGACTTTTTCATTCAAATATTTTTGCTCAGGTCAAATAGGGTTACGCTAAGAAAACCTTTTTGATATTCCTCAATCAAGAATAATTTTAAAACAATTTTGAAATGTTAATTTGAAAATGTGTTTAAACAACCTGATGATGGTTATATGGTGTAGGTACTTGAAAACTTGTGTGTTTTTACATGAGGGTTACACCACACACACACACACCACATTTTTGTTTTCCTGTTTAAATGCCCCCCGCCCCCCCTCCAAACATGAACCCAATGATTACATTTCTAAGGATATGTTACATGTGTTTTGCATTCGATTTTTAACAGTTCTCTTTCTCAAATCCTTATTTATCATTGACCTCCATAATGCATGTAACGTCCATTGCATCTCAAAGGGGTTTAATTAGATCAAAGTTGTCTACTGATATTCAGGAATTGATCCGGGACGATAGTGTTTTGTTGTCGTGCTGGATGGTTAAGGTTATGCACACGCGTGCCGTGATCAGTGTGTGTTAGGTCCCCTGGAGAAGCGCAGCGCGATAGGCACAACTTCACTCCTAGTGCTTTCTTTTTAATTTGAGATATCATTTCTTGTTCTAATTTGGTTGTATTTCCATATCAAGGAGCTGTAATTTGTGTCTTGATTATTTCAGAAACTTTGATCAGGGTCAGAGTATCCAGGTGCACTCCTCATAATTAATGGGATATCAGGAAAGATGGTTCGTGATGTTGTGTAGTTCCTGATTTGATGAGGGCTTAAAAGTTAACTTTATATTTTACTGATTTATTATTGTGTAATGCACTGTATGTGTGCACGTTAAAGGACCGTGCATTGCCTCATAGCGAAATGGAAGAGTAGAGAGATAAAACAAATATATATATCACTTTAAGTGCATTTAGCATCTGTGATTTATTAAAGCACAAGAGTGTTTATTTATTAAGCTGCTTAATTGGTTTACGTGATATTTACGTAATGGGTTTAGAAATGCTCATAAATCCTAAAATTAGTAATTAAACATTTTAAAGTTAAAAAAAAACCCTGACCCAGTGTTTAGATGCCCTAATCTATGACATAAATGAGGTTTTATAAGGATAATTTGGGACTAAGCCAAAATAATATATATTTGCACTTTCCGTCCGGTGAAACATAAACAGCATACAGTAGCTCATTTCGTAAACGTCACGGAACTAATGTTTTTTTGTCATAACGAGTGAAAATTACATCCCTCCCAGCCCGTTATGGAATATTAAACCAGTAAAAGCATATTAAAACTTTGCTTGTTTTTCTGTGTGAAATTGTGTGACGATTCCATCTGATTGTGCTCTAAAATAAGCCTTGGATTTATTTTTAGTTTAAAGGAAATCTGTAAAGCTTATAGAATCAGTTACATATCCATGTTTCTATCCAGCGATGAGGCCAGCTTTTATATGATCTGATGGACGATATGCTGTAGATCTGAATAAGCGTCGTTGATTTTTTACAGCTCACTTTGCTCTGTCCAATCTTTTTAATTTTAGACTTGTTTCAGAAGGACCTGAAACTTTATGAAAACATGTCAATTTTCACGCTTTGCATGTATCTTTTTTTGACTAACCAGGAAGTTGTCACTTTATATGTTACTTCCCTAATACTTCACAAGACAATTTAGATGTTTCATAAAAAACATGTTTTATTTTTAAGATTATACATGGCTGTGATACAGAGAGTTGCATTCAGTGCAGAAGAGCTAAAAAACTGATAAAAGATAAAAGTTTAACATTGAGAAATCATACATTAGTGTCTCTTTTTTTTTTCACGGCAGTTCGTTTATGTGCCAGATCTACTTTGAAATGAAAAATGTATTACAAATGAACTGTCGACATTGAACGTCTAGTGAATGTACTTTGGTGTTGCATAATTTGGAGGAAAAACAGAACATTATTGTATAATACCATTTTAAAGACTAAAAAAATACTGCAGATATTTAAAGAAACCTGTGCCAGTAATGCTTGTTAAATAACCATTTTTTTTAAATTATAGAATAATGCAAAATCCTACATCTAATTTATAACTCCTCTTCATTTCACAGCTCTACCCCCTGAATATGGACATGGAGGCGTCGAATGGCTATATTGCGAGTAAGTCAAGTATTTGCATACACTTTAATGACCACTTTCAAAAAAAAAAAAAAAAATTGCATTTTTTTATGTCAAAAATGTTTTTAACCTGTATAGTGAGTTATTGAATGCATTTAAAGTTCATTTGCCAATTCTGTTCTAATAGACAAAAGCTAATTGGAGACAATGCAAGATTAATAAGAACATAATAGCACAGTAACAGTTCTACTGTGTCAATCGGAACTCATACAGACCTAAAATAGTCAAGCAGTTCCGTCATCACAATGTTATTAACATGTCACCTGTTTATCTCATGCTGCGTGTGTGAGGCACACACTTCATTGGGTTTAGATTTAAGCCTATTGATAATTGTCTTTTTTCCCCTGACTTCTTAAAATGAGCGGCACATATTTGGACCGAGGTTTATCGAGGAATGCTCTCTGTAAATCAATTTGGAAGACCTGGTCAAAAAAGCATATCTATTGCTTTTCC
>JAOTRC010000043.1:8830612-8845483 GCA_027497675.1 Cyprinella lutrensis
GAATCAGACTAATTTACCAGGGATGCTGTATAAATAAACCTAGTGTAGTCCGTCATCAGTTCGCCAGAGTGATCGGTGATTCAACGGAAGTGGCTGTGTGCAAAGATCACTGAACGTGGAAGTACTACGTGTCGGCGTGATAATCCCCTATTGAAATTTAAAATTGTGAAACTTATCACAATAAGTGTATCTGAAATAATCCGTTTATCCGTTTACCATTGACCTTTTTTTTTCTGCTTCTAAATAGTACTGATATACCTTCTGCGTATTGTTCCCCAGGCCTCAATATTATCCATTTTCTCATCATGTCATGTCAGGGAGAAATAACATTCGCACAACTGTGGGTTCGGCCTTGAAGAAGTTGCTGAGATGGCAAGCAACTCTTCTGAAGAGGTCGTTTGTTAAATATATTGACCAATTTCAAACGCTGCTGGTTCTTAATGAACTGAGAACCAGTTTGCAGCATAGGTCAATACGGGGAAATATATAATTAAAAGCGATGAGATTTTTACCTGTGAGATCTGCATCCACCCTAAGATAGATGAAAGAAGGGGGAGTTTATGGCTTGTTGATGGATTTGTTTTTCTAACACTTCATCCAGAATATAGATGATCTGAGACTTGTTTATGGTTGTAATATCACAATTTGCATATGAAGTTTAGCTCAGATGATGTTTTTACCAGGAGCCGGCTGACCGATGTTCCCCAGTGACAATTTTTTCACCAGTCATTACTGACTAATGCGTTTTATGTGAACTGGAGTCAAATTGACAAATACGGATAGAATATTTCTAGGTTTTTAGACCCGTGACTTTCATCCATTTAAAGGCTTCTGTCCTTTGAGCTAAACTCCCTTTTTATATCTAGATCGGTTATCTTCAGCAGTTTTGACTTACTGTTTCACTCAAGACAGTTCCTCATACCTGCATGGCCTAGCTCTCTTGAGTACTACCCTGTGCGTTTTATAACTGATAACTGCCCTCTCCCACAGCAGAGAGGCAATAACAATAAAGCTCTGAAGCAATTTATCTGTAGATTATCATGAAAATATATGGTTTTCTGTCGTAAACAGTCAGAAGAAATGAGAGAGAGAGAGAGAGCGAAAGAGACATTATCCATAATGAAACAGTTTATGAATGAAACCAGCACGGCTTCCTTCAGATTACTCCCCCTCTCTCTAACAATGAGAATTTGACGAGACTTTAAATGGCATTGAAGCCTCCAGTGATACAGGTAGCACAGGATTTTTTTTCCCCCCGGGAAGTTGTTTGGTGCTGTCTTAGCACATAAATCATAACCTGTGTTCGTTATGCAGAGAGCAGATTCATCTGTAAGTTTTCTGTAGAATGGCTTTAACCAGAGAACAGAGATCTGAGGTAAACGCATGACCTACCTCTCCTTTACGCTCTTTCATCTCTACTCAGGCAGACGAGAGCTCATTTATGAGTTGCTCCGTTGATCTCCTGCATGCACTCTTGTTTAAATCTTTTTTTCTTTTTTTTTTTTTGCATTTATGAACGCAGTCAGAATGACTGTGCCGTTGGACAGTATTTCGACTTATTTCTCTTCCACTTCTGTTTAAGGTTTGTTCAGAGAATGTAATGCTCTTAAATTTGGCTTTTTTTTTATGAAACACTTTTATCAGTGCTCAATTTTCAAGTGGGCCTTTTTTTTTTTTAGTTTTTTGGGGGTGGGCTGATTATGCATACTTTTGAGAGTTACTTAAAAGAGCTGATTATCATCCCAGAACAGGTTGTCTTCCTAAAAAGAGATATTTTTAGCTTGTCCAACAATCCGCAGGAGTGTATGTTAAAGGAAACCATTTGAGCTACAGCAAAACTGTTATATTTTTTATGTAATATTGTAAATTGTTATATAATATAAAATAAGTGCTTATTCAAAATTCGTATGTATAATTAAAAAAATGAATGAATGAATGAACGAATAAATAAATAAATAAATAAATAAAATACATTTAAAGGAGCTGTATACAAGATTGTGGCCAAAACTGGTACTGCAATCACCTAGGGTGCGTCCCCCGATTCCCCCTTGCATTAAGGTTGCCAGATATGCTGCAGGATCCAGCAGGAAAGTAGGCTGTTACAAAAATCTTCCAATAGCAAGTGGCGAGTCCTACACATTGAGTTTTTTTTTCCTGTTAATTATTTATTTCAGACTTTGTCACAAAGTATTTCGGATTCAAATCGAGTTTTTTTTTTCGTAATGTTATCATTTTTTTTAAATCCAATTTCGACACGTTTGTATCTGCAACTGTGGTAACTAGAGAAGAGCTGGCAACCCGAATGCCGCAACATTACTGAGTCAGTGATTGGTAGATCAGTGGAGGGTGACGCATCAGAACAAAACACCACATGACAACATCAACATCAGTCAAGGGCTGCGACTTTTTTATTGACGACTTTTTTGTTTTTTATTGACTTTTTAATTGACAATATCCTGGCCGGACTGCTGTTGTCAGTGATATAAGTATTTGAAATGAATATGAATATATATATATATATATATATATGTGATTGAAATATGCTCATTCTTGTTTTTATTATAAAAATTTGCACTTTTTAAAAAAAATCTAATATTCAGTTTTATAAGCTGTATAAATCTTTGATAAAGAGATGGAGAACAAAGTTTTTATTTTCTTACTTAACTGTGTCATTCCATCAAAGAAGGCACACTGAGTATTACTATATTGTTTATAGCTGTCCATAACCGGGTTATCCAGCCCTGCCATTCTACTACAGCATGCCAGCAACATCCCTGGGGCCAATCAGAGTGGAGCAGAGGGCACTAGAGAATGCCATTAAGAGCTGGCATCAGCCTCTTACCCACTTCACATTTCCAGCCAGAAAGACTCTTTTCTCCCTGTTCTTATTCACTTAAAATTCACATGGATGCTACACTTGAGGCAATATATTGCTTGCTAGCGCTGTTTCCAAATCAGTGTCCATCATATTTGCCAGCAGGATTTGATAGCCCACAATTATTGTGTCAAGTGTTTGGCTGGAACACTTGCTTTGATGGTTTGGCTTTTATAAAGGTTTTTTTGTAAACTCCTCAAACTGTTCCTTTAAAGAGGTGGAAAGTGTGTTCTCTGAAACAAAGAATCAAATACCATGTAGTGTGAGGGCAGACTTATGTTTCTAATCAAAGCAACACATCCTGGTTTAATCTATGCTGTCATCCCATGTGGAGTCTTGCTGAACAGAGTTTTAGAGCATGTATGACTAAAGACCATATCAAAGTCATTAGTTTAAGATATGATGTACTTAAACTAAATCCCTTTCAAGGACTGAAGCACTGACTCAACAGTGAACACTGTAAGAACATTTAATCATGAATCTCAGGAGAGGCTATTTCAGCTCTCATTCATTGCTTGGAAATTTAGGGGAAGTTCAGTCTGTTAATAGTTTTGATAGGCACACGCTCACAATTACAAGAGCACATCCTCTTAAATTAACAATTAATCCTAGGGATTCATAAAATTACATTTCACAATGCACATTCCTAAATAGTCTAGTCAGTGTTGGTGATTTGGGTGAATATAGCACCTGACCTGTTAACATAAAAGATCTACAGTAGCACTTCTAAATTTGATACTGCACTATAAAGTTAATAATTGACTCCTATCTTCACTCCAAATGTGAAACGTTTAAAAGTGTGGTTTAGAACGACGATATCCCAGGGTTAAGCGCCATGTGAAAAGCCCTTCTGTCTGTCCAATTAAGTTTTTAGTGGGGATCTTTGTGCAGACATTCAACAACTGTTAAACGCTAACCTAAATTTAGACACAGCAGCCCACATACAGCAACTGTCCAGTCCAGATAAGCAAGTCCTGGGCATTTCTTCACCGTCTAAACACTATTGCTTCTGGTATTCTGCCTTCATGCCAGCTCTCATGAATTGAAATGAATGTTGTGAATGGATGGTCGCAGTAGTGATGTTTCTGGGGGGTATCCACAGACTCCATCTGTCTGAGAGTTGAACAAGTTTGATGAATGAGATTCTCCGCTGTGCTTTTGTGACGGCAGTGAGAAGAGCACTGGCTGAGGCCAAAAACTTCCACAGTTCCTGCACCTGGTTGTGGTCCAAACCAAAAAAAAAGTTGTTAATGATTCTGCAGGTTTATTAGATTCCCTTTCGTGTGCTGTTTATTTTGGGGGCTGTCATTGCGGTCGTTCCATTAAAAAGGTACACCTTTCTACCTTCTTTTCCTCTAAACTGTGCATATTTTGTACTTTAGTACTTTTTTTCTAAGATTTCCATTTACTTGTTCACTTTTCTTTGTTCCCTTTCCCCATTTATCTTTCACATTTTCCATCTTTTTTTTTCTTTTTTCCCTGTTCATTTTCATTTCTCCTGTTTCATATATCCTTGCATGTTCCCTTTCCCATCCTTTCCTTTACTTTCATTTCATTTTCTTTCCTTTTTCCCCTTTCCTGTCCTTTCCTTTCCTGTCCTTTCCTGTTTTCCCCTTTTCCTTTCCTTTCCTTTCTGTTTTTTTCCCTTTCCCTTTTCCATTCCCTTTCCTTTCCTTACCTTTTCCTTACTATTTTCCCTTTTCCTTTTCATTTCCTTTCCCTTTTCCTTGTTCCGTTCCCCTTTACCTTTCATTCCATTTCCTTGTTCCTCTCCTTTCCCTTTTTTCTTTCCTTTTCCCTTTCCTTTCCTTTTTCCGTTTTCCCTTTTCCTTTCCCCTTTTCCTTTCCTTTTTCCTTTTTTCTTTCCTTTCCCCTTTCTCTTTCCCTATCCCTTTTCCTTTCCTTTCCTATTTCCTTCCCCTTTCCTTCCCTTTTTTCTTTCCTTTCCCTTTTCCCCTTTTCCTTTCCTTCCCCTTTCCTTTCTATTTTCCATTTTCCTTTGTCCTTTCTCTTTTCCTTGTTCCTTTCCCCTTTTCCTATCCTTTTATTCAATTTCCTTGTTCCTTTCCATGTTTCTTTTCCCTGTATCCCTTTTCCTTTCCTTTTTCCTTTTTCTTTCCTCTACCTTTACCTTTTTCTTTTCCCCATTTCCTTCTCGTTTCCTTTCCCTTTCCTTTTTCCCTCTTCCTTTTTTTTTCTTTTTTTCATTTCCCTTTCCCTTTTCCTTTCCCCATTTCCTTCTCTTTTCCTTTCCCTTTCCTTTTCCCCTTTTCCTTTTTTTCTTTTTCCCTTTCCCCTTTTCTTCCATTTTCATTTCCTTTCCTCTGCTTTCCTTTTATTTTTCCTTTTCTCTGTTAATTTTCCCTGTTCATTTTCATTTCTCCTGTTCCTTATCCATTCATTTTTCTTTTCCTTTCCTTTCCCATTTTTCCTTTCCTTTCCCATTTTCCCTTTTCTTTCCTTTATGTTTTTGTTCATTTTTCATTTCTCCTGTTCCTTATCCATTCATCTTTCCTTTCTTTTCCTTTCCCATTTTTCCTTTCCCGTTTCCTCTTTCTTTCCTTTCTGTTTTTGTTCATTTTCATTTCTCCTGTTCCTTATATCCATTCATTTTTTTCCTGTCCCATTTTTCCTTTCCCGTTTCCCCTTTCTTTCCTTTCTGTTTTTGTTCATTTTCATTTCTCCTGTTCCTTATATCCATTCAGTTTTTTCCTTTCCTTTCATTTCCTTTCCCCTTTCCTTTCCCCTTTTCATCTCTTTTCATTTGATGTGCTTGGATTTATGTATGCGTCTACTGTGTTTGAGCATGTTTGTGTACATACTGTACACACTCTCTATGTGATGTGCTGTTGCTGTGTCAGGGAATTTGAAGCTGGTTTCTGTGCAGGGGGGCAGTGGCAGTACAGTGATGAGAGTCTGACTAGAGGAGGTGACAGCTGGACGTATTGCTTTTTGTAACCTGACAGGCATGCCTCAGACAGTCCACATCACTCTGGCTGTCTGCCTCCAGCTCAGAGCAAACAGTAAGGCTAAAAGGAGGGGAGTAAAATAACCACTCCAGACCACATCAACACAGAGCCTGAGAAACGTTTCAGCATGCACACAGTCAAGCCGTCCAGATGCCTGCTGACAATCCCACGGCAGACCTCAGGTGTGTTATTACACAGCTGCCTGTCAGGACATACCTCAGTCACTGTAGGCTTTTGCTTTCACCGGAGAAAGCATCATTCTGGGTTTTCTGTGTGTGTGTGTGTGTGTGCGTGTGTACAAACATACATACGGTATGTTCACACTCATGCTTGGAAAGGCTCTCGTAAATCCTCTCGAGTGCTGCGGCATGACTCGTCGCACTGAAGTAGAGCAGATGAGAGACAGATGGTGTCGTTGGGCTCTCCCCAACACAGAGCCAGGATCCAGTCTGTCTCCTTTGGGTCCCGACAACCGGCCACCACAGCCTGTGCCTCGGGATCCCCTGGAGACAGATGTCGAGGGCCCTCGAGTTCAGGGTGGAGCCCAGCACACATGGGGAGGAATTCAGTGCTGCTAAACTCTCAACATTGTAAACGTACGCAAGCCAGTTGGCAGGAATGTGCAACCTGTTGGTGTGTGGATGTTGGTTAGTGTGTGTGATGGTGTTAGAACTATGTCTAGTGTAAGGCTTGAGATACAGTATTTTTAGAGTGGCCTTCAGCCAATCTACCATGTGTCACCTGCTAGTTTCTGTCAGCAAAGGACCTCCATCAGTACCCACCCATACACACACACACCGAGCTGCCTACTTCCTACATAGGCTGCAGCCTTCTAAGCTCTTATCTTATCCTCTTCTGTTAAGATAAGCCATATCTTAAGAGAAATGGAACCTCATAGGTGACTAATTTGGAATGTTCTCCACAATGGAAACTCACAGTTATTTACAATATAATTTAGCATTACAAGCCAGCAATGCCCTACTAAGCATAAAATACATAGCACACACATATTTGGTTAAATATACAGTATTAAAAATTCGATTTATATCGCTAGGATTTAGCAATGAATGAATTGTATCAATGTGTATTTATACCAACTGTAATTAATCCGTCTTGCATCGTATGACATTTTGGATTTTCCATAATGAAACAATAATATTTAAACAGTTATTCAAATATGTGAATGATTTCTCTTCTGTCTCTAAATCAATCTGGTTTCAGACAAAACTTTTCTACAACTATTGCTCTTCTAAAATTTACCAATGTGGTTTCTTCTTCCTTAGACAATAACATGTCAACTAGTTCACTATTTATAGATCTCACTAAGGCCTTTGATATGGTCGATCCCTATTTGCTTCTTGAAATATTATATGCGATAGGGCTTACTAAAGATTATCCTCTCTGGTTTAATCCTTACCTCAACTGTAGACGACAACGTGTTTCACAGTCCTTAATAATGGACAAAGGTGTCCCTCAAGGCTCTCTTTCAGGGCCTCTTCTGTTTTCTTTATTTATCAATGTTCCTCTAATTTGCTCAGACTGTTGTATCCATCTATATGCAGATGACAGTGATCTACAATCTAATATGTGTTTACGTTTCAGTGAGAGTTTACATGAGTCTCCAGCATGTTGTGTGTTGTGCCGAATTTCGATCCCCTGCCAAATTATTGCGAAATTCGAAATTTGCCACAACACCGGTACCATGAGTTGTCGCTTTTGTTTTCGAGCGCTCTTGTAAAAATTGGCTGCAATCTAAAACATCACCAATAGAGGCCGCTAAAAAATATATATAGCACCTTTAAAATAAGCTTAAAAATTGAAGTGCATGCACGAGTCATTCACAAAAAGATCAAAACATGCATTTAGAAATTGTCATTTCATGCTAAATTTAATATCCTTATTCAGCCTTACATTTTGTCACTTTTTGCGTTTTCTATTCTATTTTGTTTCCTGTTCCTTTCCTTTTCCTTAACAATTTAATTCATTGCAATTGCATTCTGCGATTGCCTTCATGATATATTGAGCCCACGATGAATTCAATCTGAACTTACTAGGTTTCGAAGCAGAGCTAGTCTCACACACATACACAGGCAGCTTTCTCAGGGATATTTAGTGGGGTTTTTTTGTATTGTTTTGTTTTTTTCCACCTTCAGAGCTGTCTCAGTCCGTTTGTTTTACTCCGTAGTCTCAGCCAAAGACATTTGTCAGGATTGTGGCTGACAGAAATCCCTCAGTGTGTGAATTTGCTGTTGAGTCTAAACCCCACTATCCACCCACACCTTGTTGTTCAGCTTGTTCAACACAGTCTCATGAAAGTGCATATCTATACCACAAATGTCATTTCTCGTGGCATTTTTACGCCCAAAATGGTTTTTGCGTGCATATGCTACGCACTGAAAACACCTTGGGTAGGTTAAGGGGGGAGGGGACTGGGGAGTTCGTGTGTATTATACGCTATAATGCCTTAACGCGTAGCATATACACACAAAAACAATTTATGGCGTATAAATGGCACAAGAAATGACATTCTTGCTATAGATACGAACTTTCATGAGACTGGGCTTGCTTGTTTAGACGGTCCTCAGCATGTTTTTGTACAGCATGATTCCATCGAGCATGCGATTTATGGGACAGCTTTGTGCACATTTTGGACAATTTGTACAAGTAACAAAATATTTTACAAGAAAATTTCAGTCTTGTGTCACAAAACACAGTCTCATCCCAAGACTTCATACATCCGACATTTTAGGGTACCCGTGAACGTCGGTTAGATGACTATCCTAGGGCGTCATCCAACTGACGCTTTACCTTTAACGTCAGTTAGGTGACGGGGTAGGTTTAGGTCTGGGGTAGGGTTAGGATTAGATAACGTCATGTAACCAACGTTTAAGGGTATTTAACCGTCGTTTACCCTAAAACGGCGGATGTTGACGTATGGTCAAAAGCGTCAGTTGTATGACGTCTTGGGATGAGACGAACAAAAATAATTATTTACTCAGAACAAGAGGTGTTGGAGAGTGCATACAGTTTGCCCTCCAATGTGAGACACTCTTGCATTATGATAGCATTGGGAATAAATGCTGGAGGAATGTTGGAAGGCATGAGTTAAGCAGCTGTTTATTCTCAAGCATTGTAATTTAGAGTGAACATTTATATCAAGATTATGTGAACATGCTTCAGATTTTTGTTAAAAAAAACCTTGTGTAATATTGCTGTTAATATCAGAAGTACAAAGAGTACCATGCACTGACACAATAGTCTAGATAGTGAACCTGTGAGCATGTAGAGTAAAGGAGAATACACTCATGTAATCGTTTTAGAAGTGATCTGGTTCCATAAATATCTTGGTGTTCTGCTTTCATTATGATGCAAGTCTAAAAGCCAGTTTCCTAAGCCCACATTCAAAAGGCTATCAACAGTATTGAAAATGAAGTGTTTGATTAACATGCTGACTAAAGATGTCCACTTATTTAAATCCAGATAAGTGAAAAAAGAGAGCCATGTGAAGATAGATATGATGATGACCACCCATATTAATTTCATTCAGAAATAAAAAAAACAGAAACTCCCCCAGAAAAAATGAATAAATATAATATACTTAAATTTAATAGCCACTGCACAGTTGTTGAAGGCCGTACTGTGTCTGTAATCCGTCCCATGTTGCTTTGCTCCAATAAACACTCTCTGATTTCCATTCAGTCTAACACCTTAAATCATGCATTCACACTTGCCTTTTCCTCTCTTACCTCGAGCACCAGTTCAGTCATTTGTAACTGTTTCTGCAGATCTTTTGCAGTTGGCGCGGGAGCGTGGTAGAACAGGCAGAGCATGTCGTATTTCTTCAGGGATTTGCGGTAGTTCTTGTCATCTATGTCCAAGACTCGGTCTTTGCCATCGTAACGTGGGAATTCAAGGCCTTTCTTAGCACCAGCCAGGGTAGAGACACCCAGAGAGGCAAACAGCAGGATCCAGGTGGTCTTCATGGTCTATAGTGACTAAGACTTTTCCAAAAAAAGGAACTATGGCTCTTCATGCAGCTTCACTAGCTTTCAGAAAGCTTTGGTTTAGAAGTGTGACAAATATAAGAGAAGAGTTATTAATAGAAATAAGAAGAGTGCACCGTCCAGGCCAAAATTCAGCTTTCTTCGGCAAACCCTTGACTCTCTGCCTTCTCTCCTGACCTGAGACAAAGAGTGGCTGATGGATTGTGCTGGTAATAGTATTGGAGAGAGCAGCCAGGATACCTTACATAGCAGCGTTCCGCTAACCCTTTTATAGGAGACCAGTTGTTTCAGAGCTAAAAATACCCCAGTTGGACTGCATAGGGACAAGGGGACTGTGAAAGAGTGATTAGGCTGCAGCTAATGACATTTGATGCTGAGAGAGGGAACATAACACAGATGCGAACAAGAGCAAATACACTCTTTTCAGTATGGAAGTGTGAGAGATGGAAAACAGCTTTCAGTTAGTGACAAAGTCATTGTGCATTTGAGTGTACTGTACTGTAACCGGACACTTGTCCACTGTTAAAAAAAAGCTCACACTTACACACAGGTCTCCCGTATGGTCCCTCTACATTTGTGTGCAAGTTAAGCTGACATTGTATGTCCTGTTGTGACATGTGACAGTGATTTGAGCTGTGAGCTCTAAAAAAAAAAAACATTTGCACAGGGAAAGAGATGGCCAAACGTTTAATTGGAATTCCTAAAGGAACCCTGGAGCATACAATCAGTTAATAGAATTATATAAGGCATAATATACTAATTTTTTTCCCATTATGTTTCAGTTCAATTCTCCATGAATGAATAAATAAATTTTTTGAGCATGGGAATGGTTAATTTGAATTACTTATCTTAATTTCGGAAGTTTGTGCTGAGAAGCACATTACCTTATATAATTATTATTTTATAAATGAACTCATGTTTGTATAATTCATTTTTATGCTTTCTTCACATTCAAAAATAAAGTTCTAAAAAAAATAATAATAAAAAATAAAATAAATTAAGCAAGGAAGGAAGGAAGGAACGAAAGAACAAACAAACACCGACTTACTAAATATACAGTGACAAATTATGTTCACGAGTTTCTAAATATGTTCTTCAATCCCCAGTCCTCACACTTGTTACATTTGAATCAAAAATTTAATAACTAGAACTTTTTTAAGTCTGTGTGACTTTAAATATCATCTGTTGTCATAGAAATGACACCACCAATGTCCAAATTAGGATCAGCTGTCTCAAGGATTCCTTTCTAATTGCTTTGGACATTCCTAAAAAGTATCTTTCTAATATTAACATATACAGACTTAAAATAGTCTTAAAGCACAACATCAAACTCAAATTGCTAACATGATTTACAAATCTCTCACGATAGGAGACTAATCTCAACCCTGTACTGAAATTTATTTCAGCACTGTTTTATGTCCATATAGGTGGAACAGTGTTCATTGAAGTTACAGTTAACAAAATGCTGGAAGAATACGTTTGTCTGGGAAAACCTTCATTTTTGTACTTGTGGTACTGTAATGCTCCCTTCTCTTGGACAATGTGCTCATTAGCATTGACAACAAATAATAACAAACAGTTAGATGATGATGTTAAATATTTCCCCCAGTAAGCTAGCTGTTGGTGTAAACTTTAAGCTATGCTGGGTGACATTGAGCTGCTAGTTCTTGAAGAGTTTACTTATGACACTAGTGAGTGACTCGTGCAGGTTCAGGAAGGCTCAGATTTCGCCAATCAGTCATCACTGAAGCAGAAAGTAATCACTGGAAAGAGAACTTAGTTGTTCCAGGTTCTCTCTTCAGTGTTTCTCAATTGAAGTTGCTCATTGAAACCATTAGGTGGCAATGTTTTTACATGTTTCGTTGAATACAGTTAAATTTTCATGAGGTTTGGGGTGAGAAGGAAAGAAGATCCTTTTAATCAAAATTACACCCTATGTAGTTGGTCTAAATTTTCATGTTTACTACATTCATGAATAGCCTACTTTCCTGTCACACCTGAATGATTCCTTTCAATTTATCACACACAATTTGAAGTCTGTATGGTAAACAATATAGTCATGCAGAAATCGCAGTAGCCTAGGCTTATAACCTAGTTTTCTCGCAACAACAACAAAACAAAACAATTCCACAATTTCTACACTTAACAAAGAAAATCATAATGTAAACATTTAGCTGGATATTTTAAATGAAACACAGCTTTGGAGATAGCAAGCAGTGACAACTTAACCTTGAGTGTTGTTAGCACTGACATTTAAAAATAGTTGTTCTAGCACCACTATAGGAACTTTATTCTTAAGAGTGCAGATTTATAGTGCAAAAAATATATATATACCGAATAAAGCCTGCTTCTTGCAGATACACACGGTCTTATTTTCTTTCTTTCAAAACAAAGATAAGGTATGATGTTGTTCCTTTGAGACTTTACTACTCAAGGACAAGAAAGTAAGAGAGAGGGAGAGAGAGGAGAGAAGAGAGAGAGAGGGGGTGAAAGGTGATGGAAATGTTTGACTTTCCACTGGCACACATAATGTTTAAAAAGGCAGAAGAATACAAATAAGCATATCGTCACCTTTCTCTCATTTAAAACAGACAACTTTTCACAAGATTCTCTGGTTTACAGAGGCGGACGGAGTACACAGCTTTATTACTTGAGTAAAAGTACAGATACCCCTTGCTAAATTTACTCAAGTACAAGTAAAAGTACTCCAGTCAGATTTCTACTTGAGTAAAAGTACTGAAGTACTTGAGTATCAAGTACAAGAGTACATTTTCGAAATATTGCATTACTACTGCCACAGTGCTTACATGTATGGACAGAAATGTCCTAAAATGGCAACACATTCTCACCCCATGGCGTCACCTTTGACCATGCTTCAATATTTGACGTTTTAGGCGCCCTTTAGCGTCACTTACATGACGCGATCCCACGGCGTCATCTAACTGACGCTAAAGGAAAGCGTCAGTTAAAGGACGCGGTTAGGTGTGGGGTGGGGGTAGGGTACACGCGATCCTAGGGCGTCATATTACTGACGCTAGAGGGCGCCTAAAGCATCAAACATTGAAGCATGGTCAAAACGCTCCCGAAGCGTCAGTTAGGTGACGCCTTGGGGGTGAGAATGACATTCGTGCTATAGCCTAGATACGAACTTTTATGAGATCATGGTCAATGTCTTCAGAAGCGAAACGATAGGCGTGTGTGTGAGAGAAAAAAATGTAGGCTAATGAATTAATTACAGTACTAATGAAATCATTACAAACTCATGGACTACAAATAAATTGCAAAATATTAGTCAAAAGCTGTTAATACAAACTCATAATGTGACCCATGTACTAACTCAAGTGTTTAGTATCATTGAGATTTAATTATAGATTTTTCTAGTAATATTTTTGTTGGGGTTTTTTTTTTCAGTTTTACCGGTAGGTCTACATCTTTAAACTAAATAAAAATGTGTTGTCAAAATTAATCTTATTTCAAGTTACAAATTTTTTTTAGTTAACTTTGTGTCATTTAGAGCACTGGCATCCAGATTTGCTAATCTGGAAAAGTACAATGGATTAACTGATGCTCAATAGAAAAACATAGAATTTACAAATTCGGATACTGATCCTGATTAAACTTTATGAACAGCTTGGGCCAAAGCACCAACGAAAGCAAAATCATCATTATCATATTTTACATTCTTTTGATATTCAGCTTCCAAAAACCAAACAGATACTCAAATGATACTCGAAGTTTACTCAAAGACGCCTTATTCATTTCAATACATTTAAAGTTGGCTATGCCTCTGTATGGATAGAAAATGGTTAAATACAAGACACAAATTCAGATAGGCTTCTCAGAGGTAACTCAACATGTTTTATGACACGTTTCAAAAATAATGACTGAAAAAATGACAGAAATAACGTCTCTTCAGTATTAAAAAAATAAATAATAAATAACTGGGGAAAAAATACCCCCAAATGAATAGCCAAAAATAGCTGAAACTTACAAAAAAACGAACAAACACATATATCTTTAGTTTTCTTCCTCTTCATCCTGTTTTTCTTCCTCATCCACCTTTTGTGGTTTTGCTCATAAATTTTTTTAATAGAATTTGCTCATAGAACCAGGATATTTTCATCACTTCATAAAAAAGCAGCCAGGACGACCAGGACAGGACGTGAATTTTTGTTCACCCTAATTTATATTGCATATCTCAGTATGTTTCACTTTGAAATGGCTTAAGGCATTTTTTTTTGCATTCAGTGGCAGTACTAGTTAATAACAGCTTAAACGTATTTTTGTCATGAAGTTTCTTGAACATCAGAAAGTGACATTTTCATTGAACAATGAACTCTTTTATCACAAAAGATCAAGATTTCTCATGATATCACCCTAACAGTGAACCAGCTTCAGAAAAACTCAATCCTAATTAAATTTGAATCTTGACCTCGCAACTGAACACATGCCAAAACACATACACATAGACATCACTCAACAAATATCTAACACTTGGCTATGCATATTTACCAATTACATTATGTGAAGTTAAGCACATCTTAGGTTTATCTCTACATCCTTAAACAGTCAATTCTCTTGTTCCTGCAATACTTGTTTTAGCAGTTTTTTTCCCCACATGACGACTTTTAAATTCTTTAGAAATATTCCTCTCATTGTGACTGCTACCAACATACGTCATCTCAAATGTCCCCTATTGACATGAGTTCAGTGCATGTGGCTTAGAAGAAAGGTGCTTCTCAACAGGATTTCAGGTCCTTTGTATGGTTGTCAACATCTATTAATATTTTCGACTCACGCTATACTAAAAGACAAACATTTTTTGTAAAGACCTGAAAATAACTGAATATACAGACTGAATGTGAATTACCAATATTTAGGTGTTGCTGCTGTCACCGTTCTGTTATTTATATGGTCATTTAGCAGACACTTTTATCCAAAGCTATACTGTAAACCCTAACGGTCAAAATAATTAATTGGTTTGAGTAGGACAAACTTAAATTCAACGAATTAGTTCAGTCAA
>JAOTRC010000043.1:9178021-9190043 GCA_027497675.1 Cyprinella lutrensis
TAATTCAAGCTTTGCCTTTCGCGTTTACGTTTGAGTTAACACTCATGGACGAGGTCGAACTGGAAGCCATGTTAATCATAATCATATGGTCATATACCTTTTCATTGCTAGATGGGGATAAAAAATCACACAGTGTAGCTTTAATAGAAGCCAAAATCTGAAATGTCAGGAATGTATATTGACTGAGTAATCAGAGGGTCTAAGGGGGGGGGGGGATAAAATGCCTTTAGAAAGATGTCAGCATCATTATTTTATTTTTACACTAAGATTGGTAGGTCTATTACAATCCGCTGACTTCAGCCATTTGTGTTGCATAATACCTATGGTGACAGTAAAAAAAAAAAATAGCACTTGTGTTTTTTGCCCCAAGTTTGCATGGCTGTAATGTGGTTCCATGAGTAAATTTTAGTGGTCAAAAATCAAATGTGGATCACTTTGCATACAACTGATAAATGTTTCTTTTAAAGAGGAATACCTGAACAACAAATAATGTTAAAACTACCAATGCATCTATTTTTTTTCTTCTTCTATCAACACAGTTGCTTAGAATATACCTGAGTGCTATATTATTTTTCCAAAGTTTGTGTGACAACAGTTAATCAATATTTATATCTTAATATCCTTCTAGATTCTAACTATCAATAAACTTTTCTTTTGGACTCTTAATTTTTAAGGTCCTTTATGTTTCAATCTTGTTGATTATAGAGATGTCAATGCTGTAACATGTTATTACGAGAATGCGTATTTGAACTCTTGGTAGCTGCAGAATCTGTTAAAATTAACAAAATCTCTTCTTACAAATATCTCTGAAACTGATTCAAATATAGATTCTTATAAATAAACTATTGAGGGCAAGTTAATGTGCCTCAACTCGACCATTGTATTTTTGGCACTCAGAGAGATGTGTTGTATGCAACACAGACATCCAGACATTACCCTTTAAATGTAACAAGTATCAGCCGTGTGCAAAGTGAACCACATTTGGTTTTTGACAATTTGAAAATGGGTCAAATTCAACAAATTGAACATTTAACCACATAGAGCCTTACAAATTTCAAAAGAAAAGTTCATTGAGAGAATCTAAAATCATTTTGAGATGTCTTTCAAACTTTTTGATTGACAGACAATCAAACTTTGGAAAAATTATATTTAATTAATAATATAAATTAATATAATTGATACATTTTTAACATTATTTGTTGTTCAGATATTCCTCTTTAAAAGGAATAAAAGGTATCAGCTGTATGCAAAATGACCTACATTTGGTTTTTGGCCAAAAAAAAAAACATTTTCCAATTTACTCATGGAACCACATTAAGATGTCAATATCTATGGGATTGATCTATATAATAGGGTCATTTAAAATGAAGATACCAAAATAAATGTTTGTTAAAAACTTGAATATTAAAGGATATTAAGATGTATTTCTTCTTGAGTTATACTCTATGCAATCTTGGGGCAAAAAAAAAGTCATGACTGGCATATAATGCAAAAAATATTGCTAAGTCAACAGGTTTTACTTATAGAGTCTCATTGTAAAAAATAAAATAATGATGCTGACATCTTTCTTAAGTCTTTTTTGTCCCCCTGTAATTTCTCAAACTTGGGTAAAAATTGTCATTTTGACCCCCTCAACAAAATAATCGGTTACTCTTATTACATTTAATATTTTTGCTTTCATCATTATTTATGTTTGTCTTTCTTTGAAAAAAAAATATTATAATCAAAAATTTGAGCTGGGGAATTTTCTGAAATTTGGTTAATTTGACATGGAATATCCCTTTACACTCATCTGCCACTCTTTTAGGTACACATTGCTAGTACTGGGTTGGACCCTCTTTTGCCTTCAGAACTGCCTTTTAATAATTTTTTTTTTTTGGCTTAGATTCAACAAGTTGCTGGAAATATTCCTCAGAGATTTTGGTCCATATTGACATGATGGCATTAGGCAGTTGCTGCAGATTTGTCGGCTGCAAATCTCCCGTTCCACCACATCACAAAGTTGCTCTATTGGATTGAGATCCAGTGAATGTGGAAGCCATTTGAGCTAACCAAAGTTAACTTGTTGTCATGTTTAAGAAACCAGTTTGAGATGATCTGAGCTTTGTGACATAGTGAATTATCCTGCTGGAAGTAGCCATCAGAGGATGGTACGCTGTGGTCATAAAGAGATGGATATGGTCCGCAACAATACTCAGGTTGGCTGTGGCATTAAAACAATGCTTTGTGGGTACTGAGGGACCCAAAGTGTGCTAAAAAAAGTCCCCAATATTATTAAATGGATAGTTCACTTTGAAATTAATTTTTGGTATGTTTTAGCTTACCTCAAGGGCATGTAGGTTTCCACTTTGTTTTTATTTTAAATTTTGATATTTTTAGGTCAAACCGGAAAATGGAGATTTACTGTGTTCACCTCAAAGAGCATGCACAGAGAAGTCCAAATTAAACATGATTTAATGACTCACATTGATGGCCTAAGACACGAAACAAGCGTTTTTTTTGTGAGTAAACGAACAGTATTTATATCGTTTTACCTCTTGTAACCACAGCCACGTCCAAGTGATCTGAAGGCACGGGCGCTTCGGTCTGATGTGCAAGCACTGGAAAGTGCCGGAAGTGATCTCTTGCACGGTTGCGGAAAAAAATCGACGTTGTCTGTTGATATATCGAAATCGTTTTCCATTGAAATTTCCTGTAAATCCAGGGCTTTCCGACACTTGCCGGCGCTTGCGCAGACAGAATCGCCCTCAGAGTACTTGGACATAACTGTGATTACAAGAGGTAAAAACGATATGAATACTGTTCGTTTTCTCACACAAACCGCTCGTTTTGTGTCTTAGGCCATCAATGTGTACTTACATTTATGAGTCATTAGATAATGTTTAATTTGGACTTCTCTGTGCATGCTCTTTGACGTGGATCCCCTGTACCTGCATTGTATGACTGGCAGACAACAACGATTTGACCGAGAAATGTCAAAATGGAAAATACTGTGGAAACAAAGACACCTACATCTTGGATGCCCTTGAGGTCAGCTAAAACACATCAAAAATGAATTTCAAAGTGATCTATCCCTTTAAATGCTCGATCAAGCTACAAGGTTTACAAATTTGTCGATACTTAAATAGTATTTTTATAGAACAGGAAAGTTAATACTCATGGCCAGAGAATAACTTCTCTTGAACGCCTATAATGAGGTTTGATGAAGATCGGAGGGTCAGTTTTGCTGGACAAAGCAGATTATTCGATACATTGACCCCATGAAAGGTTATCCTGACAATAGATCTATGCTATACAATTGACTTATTAATTCTATTCTATACTTAATCACAATTTGTTGTGATTGATTATTGATGTATACAATTGATTTAATTGTGCCTACCTGTATGGAGAACTGACTATTCGTTGTATTCAGTTGTCTATATGACTGTCAGCAATTTATTCCTTTTACGGTTTACCACTTATTAAAATCATATTCCCTTCATTTGAGGTAAGAATCACTTTAGCTGATTCATTCAGAAATTAAACAAGTCTTTCTGAGTGAGTCATTGAATCACTGACTCATTGAACCAGACTTTCAGGAACTAAATATAATCACTGTGTTCATTTTTTTTTCCCAAATGGGTAGTTTTACAAAAGAGCATGTACTTGTAATTGTGTGCATTTTGAATGTGGAGAGGACACTCTCCTTAAAAACTGTCTGAGCGATCCTGCAGCTTTCTATTTATATAACAAAAAACTCCCGTCATGTCACATCTGCTCAGTGACTGGTAGGCCCATACCCAGTATGTTCAAACTGCATCCAGAACAGAAGCAGTTGCAGAGATGAGAACACTACACATAAACTCCCAGGCATGTACCTCTCCTCTTTCAGCACATTCCTGTAGTCACCTCTTGTTCCACATCTATATTTCTCAAGCCCAGGCTAGCATTGTTCCTCATTTCTTATACATGGTTTTCTCTAGAGCTGATGCTCCTGCCAGACAGCGAAAAATGAGCCTGGTCCATTAAATCTGTGTTTACTAGAGAACTTTCCTACAACGCTTCTGAATGCAACACGCAGATGAATAAAACATCTCCCCTGACTCTGCCCGGGAGAGACTGACATCATAAGTTAGGACGAGACTTACTGTCATAGTCTTAAAGTAGGTAATGAAGTCAAGTTTGCTGCTGAGGGAGCCATTCATGTGCAGTCGGCTGGCATAAGAAATTCTCTGTTGTTTTAAGTAAAAGCAATGCAGGCTACACTTTAGTTTCTAAGGCCAGAACAAAGTTTGTCAAGTCATTATGGAAGCTTGTTTCTGCCATGGAACAAAAAATAGAAAAAGCTAATTTATCTCAAATGTATCTCATAATTCTTATTTTTTTCAGAATTGCATGAAATAAAGTCGAAATTGTGAGTTTCATTATATAGTCCCAATTGCAAGTTGAGAAAAGAAGTGAAAATTGTGAGAAATAAAGAATTTTGACTTATTTTCTAGGAATTGTGAGTTATAAACTTGCAATGTGAGTTAAAGTCCAAAGGAAATTGAATTTTATAACACACAATTGCGAGATTAGATCCTGCAATACTGACTTTATAAGTCACAAATGCAAGTTTATATCTCGTAATTCGGACTCTAGGACTTGCAATTGTGCCTTTATATCACACATTTCTTTTTCACACATTTTTTTTTTCTCAGAATTGTGAGATATAAACAAGCTTCAGAATAGGTCAAGAGTTGTCTCAGAGACAATATCGAGATGCTTTTTTTTTTTAATCAATTTACACTGAATGGATTAAAATATGGTAAAATATGTTAAGCAGAGAATCATACAAAGTTCTGTCATGAAAGTCTATATTCATATCTTCTGTCAAATCAAATGCTCTCTAGATTGTAAAGTGTCCCGCCTCCTATGCTATACCACCTGGCCAAAACAACTGTGGCTGTTGTAGCAATATGGGTTGGAGATGTGTGTCCAGTTGCTCAAACTCTCGAGCTCAAACTCTCCTCCCTGCTTTGTGATTGGTTCCCTAGATGAGGTGAAAATTTGGTCCATGGTATCTAGACTGCCTAGCAGGGTGAAGAAAATCGGGCTGCGCAAAGGCAGGGGAAATGCAGGCTTGTCAAATACCATACTGTGAGGTAAACTAAATCCTATTGGCTATTTGAAAAGGGGGAGGTGCCATTCGTTCTGCCTTAGCTTCCTGTTTCAGTGGAAATTATGTCAACACATCATACAAAGCTACGTGCTCCAAGCCACTTCAGTGGGCCTTTAAGATGCTTGCAATCACATATTCTCTATAGGGCGCAGCTGATTGTATCAGTAGCCAATGAGCTCGCTGTTCAATCTTCAAATACTTGGTCAGCATTTGCTGTAGCATTTGTGCAGCACACTTTCCGAAAACCTTCACCTTACCCAGTTCTGGATAGACCTGCTATGGTTAGGGACGAGACATCCCGAAAAATTTGGGATAGTCCCGAAATCTAAGCTGTTGTCCGGAATTCAAAATCCGGCCCTAATTGTCCCGAACATTATACTAAAGCAAAATCTTGAGTAGTTGAGTGTCCGTGGAGGTTGAGTCATCTTGCAGCCAGCCCCCGCAAGTTGCAGCAGCCGCGAGGACAGTGTGTGTGTAGGCAGTCAGTCATAAAGGAGTGATTGATTGGTCGTGGCACTGTGAGTGCAAAAAAAATACTTCGTCCGGGCCTAATGTCTGATGTCGGGTTACAAAAAGCAAATCATCTACACAATTATTTAGTTTTCCTATTTAATGACAATTAAGTTATAATAATAATTCGGGCATAAGGCTGTTTTTTTTTTTTTTTTTTTTTTTTTAACTGATGTGATCACCAAACATGCATTATTATGCAGAAGCATACTTTTTTAAAATGATATAATTTCAATATACATTAAAATGTTGAATTTCTTATCACTGTCTTTCTGATAAGATTTCAATCATTTTCTTTCTCATGCTAACACTAAAATACAAAAACATTTTCATATTCAGCTGCTTAAATGGACATAACCCATGGTGAATCCCTGTTAAAATGCAATGATTTGATGTTAATGTTAGCAGGGGCATTGGAGTGCCAGGAAACAGCCAAGGCTGTCTGTTTACAACAATCCTGAAAATAATCAAAGAAATGTTGAAATGTTGCAAGAAAAAAAAAAAAAAAAACATTCAGAATACCGTCACCAATCTCATTTATTGAACGCTGTGTTAATGGATCGAAATGAGATATACATGCCATTTTATTAACTTTTATATTTCACTTACCGGACAAAATACTATACACTCATTGAATTGCAGCATGATCTCATTTGCTAGCTCTGAGTTGGTGAAGCAAGTGTCACTAGAAGAATCATTGAAGTGGGGTTGGTGCTCAAGACAGCTATCAAAGCTTGTTGCCTGGTTGTCATGTGCCATGTAAAAGGCTGTTAAATCTGCTTATGGGACTCACATTAAAGTACTGCAACTTGAAAATATACTTTTTCCTCTTTGAAATCTATTTCCCATCATTAACAAACTCAACTGTGCAACTTCGGCAGCAATTATGCTTATGCATTGAAGTGGACTTTGTACCCTTATTATATTATTGTCATGGCAACAATGAATTAAAATCAGATATTCAGAACTATGAAACTATTTGGAGGTGGAGAGCAGATTCCTCAGGCGAAGGTCAGAGGCATTTCGAACTAATATTAACATCCGTGATGGCAACTAAACCGCATAATTACAAACCTCTCAATGCAAATACATTGTAAACAGTGCCATGCCAACACATTACCCTTTTCATTTCCAGGTTTGTGTATCCACAGAGAGTTAATAATAGCATCTGTAGAAACTAATGGTCCATCTCTGTTTATATACCTTTTATGGAGAGGGAGGTTTTCGTTAATTTTCTGTTGTTGGCTCAATATCAAATCAGGACTCTTTCTAGCTGAAACGAATGGTTCAAACTATATTAAAAATGTACAAAAGAAGAGAATAAAAGAAGAAATAAAAAGATCAAAAGCACTTATTCTTGAACCTCCATGCAACAGAATTTTTGCTGCAAAACATACAAAACATTTTATTTCATTGGACTTCGAATGCAGAAATTAAGAAACGTCTGTAGGGAATATTTTTCTCTGAAAGCATGGAAGAGGTTGGATCAGACAGATGAAGTGCGTTCGTGGTTTTCATTTGAAAAACTGATTCAAATTCGTTGGAAGGCTATGAATGAAACCCCCTCTGTCCTTCTGCCAAGCACATGACCCTCTCTTCTCCAGGCAAATGCCTTATTGGCTGAACTTCCCGCCATGGAATCTCATGTTTATCAATGATCTACTCAATGGCTGGATGAACTTGTCTCTATCAAATGATTTATATATTTATATTTACTCTGTAAAAAGGATTTTGTGAAGTTGATAAAATATTGCTGATGTCATTTTACAAGAACATACTATTTCTGTTTTTCTACCTTAAAATACTGTCACGATACACAAAAGGGAAACAGTAAATCCAATTCACCTTTGGCTAAGCCCCGCCCCCCTTAGTTACTGTTGCTACATCCGTCCTTTGGCTAAGCCCCGCCCCACTTAGTTACTGTTGCTACATCCGTCAAACTTCATCTGCGCTCTGCATGGCTTATGCTGAAACAACTCTTCCTGCTGAAATGTTATCAAACTTTTTTGAAGCAGCAAATAAAGTTTCCGATAGAAGTAGGCAAAAGGGGCTGCAATATGCGTTCAAAGGCTTTATTCAAGACATACAGGTGAAACGCAAGAAACAACAAGGCATCCAAAATAGCGGCAAAAGCATAACGTTACCGGTCACAGTCAAAACATGAACCACCGTATTTCCTACTAATTGAGACGGAGGCTGGGACTAACAATATCAGGGAGAAACACTGTTCATTCAAAGCTGGGTAAGTCTCTATTCACTTTAATAATCATTATTACAAAGCAAACGGACTTCACGAGTATAACATTGTATTTATTAGTAGCGTGTGCTAGCGTATCAACAACCGCTATGAGAACCGAAATCATAAAACATTATAAAACGGTCTAACTAGTATAACTTCACACTCACAGTAATTAAGGTTAGAAGTAAAATGTGCTTGTTGATCTTTGAGGTGTTTAGCTGACTGAGGACGTCCATACGATTTAATCCAAAGACGACACTTGTCTGGATTTTACTTCGGTTTTGGGATGGGAAAAAAACAACCCGATCTCACGACCAAGTCGTACAAATTCAACGAATGATTAAAAAGTGGCTAATTCGTAACGATTCATACGACCTCACTTGTACGAATTAGTACGATTTTGCAAAAACGTACATATTTTACAAATTGGCCAATTCGTATGAATTTGTACGAATGACCTAACCCTTACCCCGCCCCTAAACTTAACCGTCACGTGGGTTTAGACAAACCGTACAAATTCGTACGAGTGAGGTCGTACGAATTAAACATTTTTTACTCATTCGTAGTATTCGTACGAATAGGGCGTGAGATAGTGTTGGATATCACCACTTTATGTCACGTCAAAATCAAACATGATATAGTTTGAAAACGTGTTTTTTAAACTTTGATGATCCGAAAATAAGTTGACAATTACGTATAACAGCTGAACACCAGTATACAAATAAAATATAGATATTTCTTCATTGCGTTTTTCAACATTTCAGCAAAGCAAGTAGAGTCTGCGCGGCTGCACAAGGAGTTAAACGTTATCAGATCGTGTGAATGGCCCTATGAATGTGTCATATTTCAGCGGTTTTAGTCAAAGAAAGAAAGTCTTATCTAAAAGCTCTGATGTCTAATTTTTTTTTTTTTAAGATTTAACCAGCAGGCTGGATTCCTTGACCCTTACACAGAGAAAGAGTTAAGTTTCCACGTGTGTGTCTCCACAGGCTCTTTGGAGCACGACACAATCTCACGTTACATCTCGGTGGTCTAAACCTGGCCCGAGGGTGAACAAACACGAGGATGAGGAGGAAGAGGAAGGTGTACCCCAGACAAAAGCCACCAAACAGCTCAGAACAAAGCGCTCGCGGGCCGCCTGTCCAAGCGTGACTCGCGGGCTCTGTGTGCAAATGTTCCCGTCACCCCTGTACGGGCCTTCTCAAACTTACGGGAGGCCGATGAAACCAAAGGCTGGCTTTCAAAATGGAGACGGCCAGTGAAGCTTGACCCTTGCAGTGCATTAGTTTCCCCCGCGGCCCACTTTCCCAACAAGCTTCGAAGGGGGGCGGAAGGACGCGAGAAGCCTTTAGAAATATTAGACTTTAATTTAAGGCGTAAGAGGGTTTAAACATCTACTCTGATCTAGTGGCTGATATCTGTGAGAAAAGGCCTACCTTTTACTGAAAAACAGGCCCTGTTGAACAGGAACACACTCAGCTGACGGGGTCTGCATGTAATATAAGAATCGAGTCGCATTGCTAATTGACTCATATCCAAAACTAGCAGCTAGATGAAAACCCCATCAAACTCCAAAAAGGCATATATTCATGAGTGTTCGTTATCTGAACTCATTTATCAGCTTCTGTTGAGTGGCAATTCAAGATTTCAACACTGTGTTTGGTTTTTCTGAGGTCAAAACTCATGTTTGATAAGTTCTGTCCACACACTCTTTTATTTTCATTGATTCGATTCATTTCTTTGTCAGTCATTATTAAAAGAAAAGTTCTGTCGCAGACGGAAATCAAGTCTTTCCAAACGCACACATCCTATGAAATACAAACATTTTTACGCAATTATCTTTAATAACTCTTTGAAATCACCTTAAGGAAAGACCCAGATCAAGAAATCCAGGATAAGAATGAAAGGATAAAAAGAAATCCTCACAGGAGAAACCTATGTAAAAGCATTTTTCACATCAATGCCATAGAAGAACCATCTTTGGTTCCCCAAAACAACCTTTCTAAAAACAAGTTATTGTGTGTGTAGAACATTTTAACAATCTAAAGACTTTTTTTCACGATAAAGAACCTTTCCATGGATGTTAAAGCCTCTTCGTCGATGCCACTAAAGAATCTTTACTTTTAAGAGTGAATATGGCAAGAATGAAACAAGAATTTCTTCCTATCTTTATCCAATGTTAAGATTTCTGTTGTGGAATGTTATGCAAAAGGCATATATAATTAGATAATTGCGCTTTTATATATTTAAACAAATATATTTTAAAAATATTTTAAAAATTATCTAAACAAATAAAACAAAGCTTAAAAACGAGAGGTTCCCTGACTTCCTAAAGTTTATTAAAAATGTGAAAGACTCGGGACGTTTTTGCCGGGAAAATCACATAAGGATGTGTGACGGTTATGCGCGCTCCCGTGAGCCTTAATTTCCAATCTTTGACACATGAAACAAAATTAATGATAATGTTCAGGATAATGCAGAAAGAGACATTCTGTTATGTCAATGTACCATGTAAAGAAAAGAGATTAATTCAAACTATAGTCGTACAGAACTAGGCTAGTCTCCAATATATTTTATTATAAAACTATCATAATAGTGTCATTTTAATTAGGCCTACCTCATCTGTCGACACGATGAATTGTAGAGGTGATCAGATACTTCCTTAACAGCAGCTTTCTGACCGATGTCATGTTTATTGTGTTTATATTGTTATTGAGGGGAATTAGCACGGCACATTTTTCTTCTAACCGTCGCTCTCAGCAGCGTGGATGGCGTCTGGATGTTCATTAATGGCCCTGAAAAGGTATTTCCAACTTTATTTTACTAATGAAGCAAATAACCAAAAACTAATTCCATGAGTATTTCAGGCCTTGAATCCCCTTTCATGTGCGAGCTAGTTCAGCTGCTAGTTTCTGCTGCAGTTCACTTAACGGCCAGCGGTGTCGCTAAAAACAAGGTTTCTGAATTATATAGCCCTTTCAATGTAGGCCTACTGTGATTAATCAACTGGAGAAGTACAAAAACATAGATATTATTCACTTGTGGTGGCTTGCTTTAAGTATCTTACATAATATATATCAAAGTTTGACTTGTGCAATATATTTTAGGTCATGAATGCATTGAATCAGGTTGAATGTCACTGATGCAGCGTGATGTACCAGTTCAAAAATGCAGTATACAGATAATAAAATAACTTTTTGAGATCTTCCATGAAGATAATATGTGTCTGTTTCACAACACACAAAGCTTTCATATCACTCACCTATGCTGGCACAGACAAAAACTGAAACCAAGTAGAAAGTCAATGAAACATTATAGCCTAACACACCTGACAATGCAAAAAATCATTCTGTAGTTGTTTAATATCGGTTGCAAACATTCATTCGAGAACCTGGGCAGGAAATGAGAACTAGTCTGACCCTCTGATTAAGTTTAACAACCACCTGTCCACACTATTCCTCTGTCCTGCTGTACGACATATTAGATTTGGCCCACGGTGATTAATTACAGAGCGGTTCAGGGACCCAAAACTCCAGTGCCGCAGTCATTTCAGAGCGATCGGGTTTCTAAACAGAATGGCTCCTTCAGGACGATCAGAGGTGGCTCGTGACCAGTGAGACAAAAACTCCTAACAGAGCTCTGGATGAAGCTGATATTTGAGAACAGAACAGGAATCTGTATGAGAAAACACGCAGGTCTGTGTGTGAGTGTGTGTGGTTTAATCTGTGTGTTTGTACTGGACCACAGTGGAACTCACCTCTTGCTTCCTACATGCTCTCCTGTGATCTGCTGTGGTCTCTGAGGATCTTTGTGTTGAAGTGAATGCGTTTAAAAATATTTCTGGACGATATTTGAAAATGTAATGCAAAAAAAAAAAATGTCAATCAGGAAAGTAGGCTATATATATAGGCTATATATATTTCATATATTTTTAAAATATACAATTTATATAAATACGCATATTTAACATTTTTGTGCACTTAATCTAGAAATATACTTTTTAATTATGTTAATATAAAATTGAATTGATATTTAAATGTAATATATATATATATTAGGGCTGTCAAAACGATTAATGGCGATTAATCGCATCCAAAATAAAAGTTTGTGTTTACATAATATATGTGGGT
>JAOTRC010000043.1:9734657-9750182 GCA_027497675.1 Cyprinella lutrensis
TAAAATAATTCTGTATTTTCAGCTTCAGAATCATGAATATTGTTATTCTGGTGTCACCATTGTCCTTGGGTTACAAGTACCAAGTTCAAGCCTATTCATTTAAACCCACAATGTAATATCAAAGTTGGCATTTTAATCAACAGTACAGTTTTTGTTAAACTTTTATTGTTTGTTTTGGAGTATCGCAATAATATCGTATCGTGAGTTCAGTATCGCGATATGTATCGAATCGTGACACGAGGGAATCGTTACACCCCTAATTGGCACCATGGTCTCTTTGATCTGGGAAACACAGGCATGTGCATGGTCAATTTCCTATGGATTAGTTCAATTTTATACCACAAAATTGTTTTATCTAACTTTAAACTTAGATCTGAAACATTAATTGTGAAATAAAATAACCTGTGAATGGAGTTTTATAGGTAAATATAGAAAACAAACAATTAACCATCTGAAAGTGAATTAACAATTAAGCAAGCAACAGCTGCTATGCCAAAAAAACTTGTGTCCAGCCACAAGAATTTAGTTTTGGGGATAAGGAGAACAGTTAAAAAGACAAATGTTTGTTAATGCAAAAGGAGGTGCCATACACTACAGTTGATTTCTGTGAAAGTCACATCTACGCCCCACTGTTATAAAGTCAAGCGTGGTTGAAAGGGCTTACAGCACCAGCATGACAAAAAAAAGACAGTCTCTTGCCCTCCGTTTTCCTCTCTCTCTCCAGTCAGCCACATTTTCTCTGTAAGCTGCTTAAAGACATAACATTCTGCTGTTCTTAAGCAACTTCAGTGGTTTGCTGCAGACACATTTTTAATTCATTTACAGGGTTGACTGATATGTGGAACTCCAATTAAACTGAGAATGCCTGAATTTGAATTGAGTTTGAATAGATATGCAATTCAAATGGAAATTTCTATAATTTATATTGTTGAAATTGTAGTTCATTACAAATTGATTAATTTTTTAAGTAGAATTTACTCATAAACTTGTCATATGCATATTCATGTTCATTTTCTAAAGGGTGCCAATTATTCTGCCTTTAATTGCATTTAATCAATAACCACCAGTACAGAAAAAAAAACTCCATAAAATTGATGAATTATGCAATTGCTTTTACAAATATGGACTATTATAATTGTATGGATTTAGCACAATATATCATATAATCAACATTTAATTAGCTATATTAATGTTATATTACTATTAATAATATTAATTAATAATGGGGTGGTGATGGTGCAGTGGATAAGACACATGTCTTTGGTATGAGAGACCCGGGTTCCTGTCCACTGTGAGACACCAATGTGTTCCTGAGCAAGACACTTAACCCCTCGCTTTGGATAAAAGCGTCAGCTAAATGAAGAAATGTAAATGTAATATAATATATGAATTAATTTATATAAAATAATCTGAGAAAAAAAAACATTCTGTTGCTATAACGCAAAATCATAACCTGTTTTGATGACAATATAAATCCCACAAATTACAGAATGAAGACATCATTAATGATTACATTTATTCTGAATGTTTAGTTGCAATAGAATAAATTCCCCTTCCTGTCAATTCAGATTCTGTATAGTGTGGCAAATTCAATATAAACTCATAATGAACTGAAACTGTAGCCTGGATGCCTGCCGAATTTAGCCCCGCCCACAACATTTGAGGATGTGAAGTTCGGTCTGGACTTGATCCGTTGTGAAAGATGTTTCTGACATCCTTCCTACAGGATTCGGTCTATCCAATTGAGTGCAGAGGCATTTTTTTTCGTGGTTCTTTTGAAACAGGCCCCATAATCACAGTCCAATGGAGCAGTATCAGACTCACATTCTGACTAGTATCTGAGTATGACGACGTCAGGCTAGTGAGAGAGAGACGTGCTGAGCCAGTCAACACACTGCACGCAGTTCTACAATTAATGATTTTACCCATTTTAAACATACAAAAAAAATGTAGTTGTGATGGGCCACCAAAAATAAAATGTATGGGAAACAATGTTTTTATATCATAGTCTACAAAGTCATTAACTAAAAAAATGTTAAAACACACAACTTTGGATGAGTCAACCAGGCCTAATTAACTACAACCTAAAACATGATGAAGCCAAAGCTGTCAAGCACTGTCAACTGTCAAGCATGTAAAGTAACAAACAGAATCAGCATTGCACGTGCATCTCATGAAGAGCCAACCTCACCCAAACCCTGCCCGAATACTTTCCACATTACTCCCAACATCAATTGCCGTCTCCGTCAAGGCTGGTGCTTGTGAATAAAATGCAACGTGAGCGAAATCATTTGTTCTCAGGCAATTGCAACTGAGTGGTTACTGACATCCCCCAAAAATGGCATTGAAAGCATTACTAAGAAAACTACGAGGGCTGGGCGATATCAAACAATCATAATATATTCGCAATGATTTGACAAACATTTGTGAATATTGCAATGATTTTATTGCGCTTTTTATTTGGCTACAGTACTATGTTACTATAACTAGTTGTTGTGCAATGGCTTTTAAAAGCATGTGTTTGCTGCTTCATTCATTACTATTCAGTTCAAACAGCTTCAATGAATCAGTTCAAAACAGATTCAGCAATTCATTTACATCATCACTCAAATGCTTAGTTTATAACATTTTTGTTAAATATATATGCAAATAAATATGATACTTATTACTCTGTTTTGTTATATTGGTGTATATAAATAAAATGTTTTAATAGCATCAATTCAATTTAGTGAAAAAATTGCCTTGATTATTTGTCACTGTTTATTTACTTTTAATTCTCACATTTCATTTTGCATCTCATTTGAATCTACTTAGTTACAGTATCTGTGTGGTTGTTGAAATGATGGTTTCTATGTTTGGGTGGACAGAAAATACATTAGAGTTAAACATTGAATTACATTAAAAGGCTGATAAATGATCATTTTAACTATAACCAGTCCTAATGGCTGTTATTAAATATTATCCATTCATGGTATCACACAGCAACTGGCTGAAACATGAGTTCAAGAGGAAGAGAGTTCAAATGAGGCCGTTCATGAAAAATGTGCTCCAGTTACCTCTCGATCTAACGCTCAAATCAAGTGACTGCAAAACTCTAAGCCTTAGAATTCACACTACATGCATGATGTCACAGCATTGAAATTAATAGAAATAGTAGCAGAGAGGTTAGCGCTTCATGACGCAAACTACTTGATATAATTGCTACTCTATGTTTACAAGCTGCTCGAGGAAGTGACATCAAAGATAAACAGGCTCTGAACACTGTCAAAATAATATATCATAATCAACATGACCTACGCAAAACAAAAAACAGATGGGCGGCTGAGGTCAAGGCGAAAGATTTGAAATACAAATCTCTCGTAGTTGCTTCTTAAGAGGATTTTTGGCATGATTCCCATGAAACACTTTGTCTCCATTAATTGCCAGTGTTAGAGTTAGATATTCTTAAAACATAAAACCAGTAATTGAGTATAAGCCATCCCATTTCACCCTACAGTCTCCTTAAATGTCTACTGTAGACAGCATTCAATATAAGACATTGCATAAATAATCATGTTTACATATAATAATAACAACATTAAGGTCAGACTGAGTTCTGGTAACCCCAAAAAATGACAAAATAACAAAAATTAATGTGAAAAATTTGCCTGCCACCTCCCCCATTAAAGGGCTACCCAAAAATGTAATTTCTGACATCAAACCAAGAGGACTTTCTTTTGCATTAACTGTAACTACATGGAAAATAATTCACCAAGCTTATTCTGTTCAACAAAAGAAAGACCCATAAGTGGGTGAGCTTATGATGACCGAATATTCATTTCTGGGTGAACGAATGCTCAATTATCTTCCAAGGACGTGGACACAAATATGTCAAAAGGAAGGCCTGTGAATGTTCCAGTGACCTCAAAAGCCTGCTCTGTTTTGCTCAAGGGATCGATTCAACCCCTCAATTCTATGCCAGACAACTGCCTGAAGGAGAATTCCAAAAGAAAAGCCCTTGCTTTATAACCAATAATACTCAGCCCACTTGAAACATCACCCTGTACCAATTACGCCCTTAATAAGTCCATCAAACCTGCAGAAAATTACAGTTGAGCATTTAAATGCTATAAAATGCCTCTTACCTTGAAGTTGCTGGAGTTAACCCAAGATGTGGCGATACCGTCCACCATTTTATCCAGCGCAGTCTGGTCACTCTCCAGGTCGTGACACTTGTCTGAATCTGTGATGTAGTCGATGAGCTCCGGACCCATCTGCAACCTGCGGGCTACATCCTTCTGTAGCACCTGAGTCAGACAGTACTCCATATTGGGTTCCATGGCCTACGATGTCCTGCCACCACACGTGTTGCAGTGGAGAGAAAAAACTTTTAAAAAATGGCCTTTAGCGTGTGCAATCCAGGCAAAACAAGAGCACACGCTTTCTTTCTTTTTTTTATATCCCGTGTTGATGAATCCTATGAGTGCCACAGGGTGGCAAGAAGCTGAGCGGTAGGGATGTCGACTCGGGAATTCAAACGATGCACCATATGTGACTAGACAACAGCTGATGAGGACTGCAAATTCTCTTTTTCGTCCCTTTAGAAGGCAGCCAAACCACTAGCAGCGGCAGCAGCAGGAGTTGTGGTAACTAGAGCAGGAGAGAGAGGGTCCGGCGGAGCATTGCTTCATAATTCAGAGGTCCTCCCTGCTCAGGATGAGAAAAGAGCCATTAGTCGAGTACCACCTCTGGACAACAAATGCCAGTGTGGCAAGATCTGCATTTTTGTCAGCTCAGATCAGCAACCACTTATGAGAAAAGCAGAAAAGCCTATTGGTGTTGGTAACATAACTCAAAGTCCGGATTGCATTATCTTAACTATTTGTTTGCTGACCACCACGCATCAGCTGCACTCCTTTGTGGGATACAGCAAGAGAGGAATTCCACTTGGGTTAAAGGGATAGGGGCACGAGACACTCGACTTGACAGGACTCGACACGAAAATCAATAGGTTTTTCGACTCGACACACTCGAATCGAAAATCAATAGGCTTTTCGACTCGACACTCGACACACTCGAATCGAAAATCAATAGGCTTTTCGACTCGACACTCGACTCGACTCAACCCGAAAATCAATAGGGTTTTCGACTCAACACAACACTCGAGTCAACTCGAAAATCAATAGGCTTTTCGACTCGACACTCGACTAGACTTGACGCTCGACACTCTACTCGACTTGAAAATCAATAGGCTTTTCGACTTGACACTTAACTCGACTTGACTCAACTCGAAAATCAATAGGCTTTTCGACTCAACACGATACTCGACTCAACTCAAAAATCAATAGGCTTTTCGACTCGACACTCGACTCAACTTAACGCTCGACACTACTCGACTCGATAATCAATAGGCTTTTCGACTCGACACTCGACTCGACTTGACGCTCGACACTACTCGACTCGAAAATCAATAGGCTTTTCGACTTGACACTTGACTCGACTTGACTCAACTCGAAAATAAATAGGCTTTTCGACACAACACTCGACTAGAAAATCAATAGGCTTTTTCGACTCGATACTCGACTCGACGCTCGACACGAAAATCAATAGGCTTTCTGACTCGACACTCGACTCGAAAATCAATAGGCTTTTCGACTCGACTCTCGACTCGCTTTTCGCTCCGTTTTCCATAGCAGACAGTACAGCCACAAATAGTACCCAGTCGTCATAGTGACGCCTTTCGTTCCTCGTTGCCCTATCAATCTCTCGCTGGATCCTCTCTTCGGCAACCAAAAACAGGAAAGTCTGCATCTCCTCGTTTGACCACGTCGTATTCTTCCGAGTTGCCATAATAATAGTAGTAAGTTTAGTAACTATGTTGGGCCAAACTATTTAAAAATGGCGTGGATATTCTAGATACTCCATCTGGTCCATGCAATGATGACGCAATGAATGGTGACGATTCTCTTTGACCAATCAGCAGTCGGCATTGTTTTTACGGCACAGTTTAATACCGGCTTAGATTGCCTTAGCTCGCTCAGAACCTCGCCGGAGGTGATACAAAAAAAAGGAAACGAAAGCAGGTACAGGTAAATCTTTTAGACAGCGGAAAACCAAACAAAGGCGAGCCAAGCCGAGTTGGTACTGTGTAGTGGAAAAGCGCCATAAGAGTACTATATTCAAAGCCTTTTGAAGCCATACAATAGGGGTGCAATGGTTCAAATTACTTTATATCACTGTTTTAGGGGTCACGGTATCAGTATTGAGCTATGTTCAGGGAAAAAAAGGAATACTATAAAATAAAAATAAAGAAAATCAGAACAAATAATCTTATTACAAGAAAAAAAACAAATAAATACAATATAGCAAAGATACAAATAAAATAAACAGTGATTTTCAGGTAGGTCTTATTAAAGTTTATAATATTAAAGTAACAAAAGCTATTCAGTCTACAAAAGTGAGTGTTTCCCTTGTCTTTTGTTGTTTAACATTAAAAACACAGACCGCAGGAAAATTATCTGGCTGTCACTTTAAGATATAATGCACGGATCCAGTACACATTATGCATCGTCTATTTCATTCACTTGAGACGTAACCAAGTATGTCTGCTAAGAAATCACCAAGAAGTGCATATTGACATAATATTTGTGTGAATTTGTCCTTTGAAGTGCAAGACCAGGACTCAATATTTCTCATTCGTGTTTTCTGACTCTTAAATATTTAAATAGGCAAGGCTTAATTGAGTTTAGTTTAAACACGTTGCAACGAGTGCTGTTCAGGTCTCACCTGTGCTCGCACACTCACTCGGGTGATGACATAAACATGCATTAGCAGAACTTTGTCTGACTGTTTTACGCGTTGTTATTTTCAACCATATTACAGAAGCATTGTCAGATTTAAGGTGAACCGTGGTGCAAAGCGAGTGCCGAACCGTGGGTGGATAACGCTACGGTTTGATTTTTTTTACAGAGAACAGTTACACACCTATACTAAAATTGTCTATAGTGTATCAATGTATAAAGCACAGCTCACAAATTTTTGTTGGTGAGCTTGAACATGAGCGAAATCTGCATGGGAACTTTTTCGCCATAATGCAACAATCCCAAACGCACAGATTCCAATTGAACTGAATTTTGTCTCAGAAATTTGAATTTCACAGAATAATGGTATAAGATAAGTGACCGCACCTTAATAGACCAAAATTGAGTTTCATTAAGATTCTTCAAAATTTCTCCTTTTGACTTGTACAAAAAAAACTAAATAAATGAAAACAGTTAGAGTGAAAACATACTGACTATAGAATACTTAACTTTAATTTATACGTTAATTGTTAAAGCACAATAATTTTAAGATTTGTAAATATACTGTAAAACAATTATGCAGAAATAATACATTGAGCGAACTACTGGAAACTACTAGGTAACGTAAAGCTTTGTGTTACACACCACAACAGCAGCAGAAATGCCATCATTAGGATACTAAGTCTCCTAAGGCATCATGGGAATAATCTGGCTGCCGCTGCAATCACAGTTGGTCACCACAAAGTGTATTACTCTGTTAAGTAGATTACCTGATGCGAACAGAATCCAATTTTTCTGAAAGACTTCATGAAATGAGCAGCAAAACATGTACTGTCCATTGATCCACTGAAAATGATCTTAAAAGAGCCTTACAATTCCAGTTTCAGGATTTAAATAATGTAAATAATAATAATAATAATAATTAAAAAGGAAGAGAGAAAAATGACTAAGTAAAATTAATGTTTTGCACAAACTAGTTCCTGCAGACCATCAAAACAAATATAAACCGATCTTTTAATTCAACTTTTACACTCAAATTATAATGCAGACAGAATACAGAAAAACACAAAACAGATGATTTATATTGATTTTTGTAACAATGATTCACTAATGGACTCATTGTATGTGTTTCTGTCTATCTTCACTGTCACAAGTATTACAAGTCTGTGCCTGTACTTCATACAGTATCTAAGCTACACAATGGTGGGGAGGAGACCTAGACTAATTCTCCATAGATTCAAAATCTGCACACATGAGTTCATCTTTGAGTCATCAGTGATGGTACTTTAATGTAAAACACACACACAGCATAATAATTCGTGCATTATTTACCAATGCCTCCCTCAAAGACATTCCCTACATCACAGGCATTTGATTGCATCAATACTGTCCAGTATGTGGTGAAAACGTATTATACCAAAGCAAAATCACATTGTATATACATAACAGAACTGTTATACTACACAAAGAAGATGTTTAGTAAACAAGTAACTTAGGCTCAAACAAAGTGAATGACAGATCATACAGCATCAATGTAATTGAAGCTCACGTAGCATCTGTCATTCACCCTAAATGAAGTCCAGGCATTAAAATATCGTATTGTCTATTATATACGCTAACAATTCAAATACCAACAACCTGTTTTATGAAATATGAATCAGTATATAATTATCAAATGTTTTCAGGTCATATCTGGATGATTTTGTTTCTTTTTCATTGATCATCTAGCCGGTTATGCTAGCTCTTACTAGCCGACCGAATACATTGTAAAAACTCCGGTGATTTTCAGCAAGTCGACACATGTAAACGACAAGTTTGGTTGAAATAATAGGTTATTTACTCACTCTGCCGAATCTAACAATGGTTCCTGTGTGAAATGACACGGGTTGATATACTCAAGGTAAGCGAGGTTTGTCTCAGTGGTGTTGGCTGCTCCTGTAGACACAATGATGGAGCCAGAATGCGCATGCGCCACACACCTCTGTTCTATCATCGATTTACTGTACAATCCGCTTACAGCTTGGATACAAACGATGTACCATAACAAAAATATTTCTTTTTACGCTCTTTATGATTTTCCTAGCAATTGTTTGAAACTGTGGGGTACCATTGTCCCTTTGTTATGCGTGTATGGGAGTAATTTCTCTAAAGACACCTTTACTTTTGTAATTAGCGTTTTTGGCTCTTGTTTTTGAGTGTTTATGTACACAGTGACAAACATCTATTTTGTTTACATCCGCATATTAGAAATCCTCCGGTTTCCTTCTGTGTATCGCAGCCACATGGTCATTTTTCCTTGTCTTACTAAAACAATGAACCTTTATGGCAGGCCAATTTAACATTGATTCCTCAAAAATAAAGCATATTAGTTACTGATAAGACTATGCATTTGTTTAGTTCCTAGAAAGCAATCTAACAGCGACAAGCACCTTTCATTGTTTCTAAATAGTTAATAGACACTAGTTATTAAAAATGTGTTGCTTTTCGGAACTTTTTAATTCAACTTTTATTAAACTAATCTTTGATCATTATAAATATATAGAACTATAGAACAATAGGCCCATTTTTTCAGACTAATGACGCATTTTAATGGTTATCAGCATCGTAAATCCTGCAGTTTTTACGTTTTCATTTGAAAAAACAAATGTATGTACATGTATAATACTAGACTTTTATATTCATAATATAGAAAAAAAGCAATTTGGCATTGTAATTTACCATTAACAAAAAATACATAAGTATTTAAAACGAATTAAATAGATCCTAGTTTTTACTTTACAGTATCCAATTTACAATTTGACTAACTAGATTATTAAATTAGTTACATGTGTACTAGTAACGCAAACATATTACATTTTAAGAGAAACAATGTTAAAACAGCTTGCCATAACATTAATCTAAAACAACGTAAAGAACTCGTGGCTCCATCTAGTGGTTGTTCTGAGGAGAGCACTTTTTATTAATATCCGTTTTCTCTACAATACCACTTAGCTTACCTGTAAGCACAGAGTGACGATTTACACAAACCATTATTTAGTTAAATTTGCTGTAAAAAGCGTTAAAGATATTTATTTGATACAGCTTTAATAGTTAAAGCACATTTTAACAATTTTGCAAAGCTACATGTCTGAAGATAGTCCTGGACAGAATACATCATACCAAAATTTGTCAGAAACAGAATGATATTCATCCTGTCATTTAATTTTCCAAGTAACACTACACATCTAACGTGTGTATTGCCCAAACAATCTGATTTTAGAAACCTCTGGGAGACCACACTGTCCCCATAAAGGTCACAGATACAACATCTGCATAAAACACCTAAAACCAACAGATTGTTAATGACCAGGATAATGTGTTTGGTCCTCTTCTTCTCCAGCCGTAGGGGAGGACTGAGAACTTATCACTAATAAATGGCTCTGAAAGTGAGTCCAGTGTTTGAAGTCTTTTTATCAAGCTGTTTGTTCCTCCTCAGTATCATCCTCGTCATCAGACTCTTCCTCGCTATGTTCCACATCCTCGTCGTCTTCTGGGGCTGTTTTGAGTTTGATGATTATTTCATCGTCGTCATCCTCATCCTCAACTCTGATCGACTTCCTCTTCTCCAAAACTGATGGGGTGCACACCGGAGTGACATCCTAAAAGAAAATAAATTGTCTTTAAACACTAACAATGCAAGACTACATATCTTAAACATTTTCTACAGTAACTGTTGGCACACGGGTTTCATTGTGAGTCACACTGACTGACAATAAGCTTAAAAATGTACCAGTTTCTGTTGGCACAATTATCTTACATCAGTCAATGGTTATAACTGAGGTAATTTTCAGTATGTGCCAAGGCTATGCACAAAATAAGTGCAGAAAACGAACAAACGACTTGAGCATGCATACCTCACTGCATATGGAAACATCTGCTTCTGATTGAGACTTCTTTGCAGGAACATGAGCTGCCTGAAAAAAAAGAAAACATGGTCACACTAAAACAAAACAGAATAAAGCATCTTAAAAGTTCTGATTAAAAACAACTTACAAATCCTGGGAAATCGTAGTCAATGCCTTTTGCTGCCAGTCTCTTGCGTAGCTTAGACTCTTTGCTTAAAAGCTTAGCACCAAGTTTCTTCATATCATCTTCTGTATGTTCTTTGTTGTACCGTGTAACTGCAGGTTGCTTTGGCTTCCTGAAGACCATCTTGGAGCCAACAAAGAGCTTTCCATGGACCTTCTCGGGCGGTATCACATGACCTAAACCGGACAAAACACAGTAATATACTTACATTATACCACGTACATGGAAAATATACATGGAAAATCTTTCAAAATCACGCTCAACTCACACTTTATGAGCCGTTCTCCCATGAGGTAGTTGTTCATGGTTTCAGCCACAATCTTAGCCACCTCATCACACTCAAACTCCACATATCCATAGCCTTTGCTCCCTCCGGTCTATGAAAGATGACAGATTAATAATAATTTAATGTTTAAATCTCAAGGTATTACTTTCTAGTATGACTATTGTGTGTTTCTAGTGTTGGCACATGGGTTTCATTGCACAACAATATGAAGTTGCCAATAAGCTAAATGTACCAGATTACTGTCGGCACAATTATCTTACCCAAAGCAACAAATGCCATGGGCAATTTTCATGTTGTGCCATTATTTATCAGTTTGGTTCATTAAATTAGCTTCATGTACAGAGAACACAAGTATAATGATCTAACCAAATGGATTGTAAAACACGTGCACAGTACTACGTCATACCTTTTTACTCCTGGAAACTCTTAATCGTGAGACTTTCCCAAACTGCTCAAAATAAGATTTCAACTGAGGCTCGCACAATCCTCGAGGAAGATGACCCACGTATATTACCCCTGGAGAAAGTGACTGACCCTGAGGGGGGAAATCAAAATAAATATCACATTCGGTTCAAAATATTAGACAAGGCAACTACACACTTATGCACGTCAGACAAAATGGCAGAATAAAGACTTCAGTTAATTATAATGTTATTACATTTAATAAGAGGATCTTTCTTTCCGAAAGTAATTCTGGTTAATTGAGATGACTGATTAGATGATACAATCAGCTGAACCCATGCTTCAAAGTAAAGCTAAATGTTTGTCAGGCTATTACACTCACGCCACATGGTCACGCATCGTACCTTTTGAGGACGTTTTTTCGCTTGCTGGACCTTCTTATGAAACTCTGCTTCTTCCTTTGGATTCAAAGCCAGCAGGGTTTTCGCCGGCTTCTCTGATGATTTGCCTTCTGTCATATTTAGATATAAAATTGTTTAAATAAATGCGTTTTGGACCTAGTGTTGTACTACGTCTTGTAACCCACGCTGCTCTTTTTTCAGGAAACTGGCTGTTACATTCAGGAAACGTCACAATAAAAGTCCACTAAAATAAAAGTCCGTATGTAAAACATCTTTTAAAACTTGTTTATTGCTCCTCCTCCATTGTTCTTATGGTATATATTGATTATATATTTAGCGATTGTATAGTTATTGTGTTTTAATTATCATAACTAAATAATACTAAAACTTGTATTATACATTTAGACTCTTGCTTTGACACACTTGCTAGCTAGCAGAGGTGGACAAAGTACACAACTTCTTTACCTGCAAATTACAAAATACTCACATGTAAAAGTTGCAAAGACCGATATTTACTTGAATAAAAGAACATAAGTAGGCCTACTTGTTTTTAAAAGTACTAAAGTATCAATAGCAAAAAGTACATTTCATGCATTGTTTTATTGTTGTTGTTCCATGTCATAGGTTACACTACAGTAAACAGTAGCCTACCTTTTGCATCCGAATAAAACCACTATTTTTATCAGTTTTGTTTGGCCCATAATTTATACAATTATTTAGTTAATTAATTCTAAAAAGGAATTATAAACTTGAGGCTTTGGTCTTCTTTAAAATAAAAAAAATAGCTTTGTGTGTTGTTGTTGTTGTTGTTATTTTTTATCAAAATACACCTTGCTTTAATGGTTTATTGGTACAAATAGAATTTTTTGGACAAATAACCAACATTTTCTTTAAAATAAACACTTTTTTGTTTGAAAACAAAGGAATTAATTGACATGACATTGACTTTTAAACTTGTTTTTTAAATGACATGATTTTCGGAAACAGGATTGAGAAAACATGCGTCCATCTTCTGCTTAAACCTTGTAAAAAATAAATAAAGTTGCCTGAGATTGACCAATACACATTTTGAATAGTTAAATATGTGTAGTATTAGATTCAATATTCGAAAAGATAAAAAAAATAAAGTTTATTTTAGAAGAGTTACAAGCAAATGTCACCCATTCGGTCGAATGGCCCTTAAGTAAAAAGATTCCAAAAAAAAAAAATAAAAAAAAAAATACTTAAGTAAAGTACAGATCGCCTACTCAAAAAGTACATGTAGGGCCTACTTTGTTACTGTCCTTTATGCCAGTGATTTACTTGTTCACCAAACAGTTATTAAAGGATAAAGCTATTACTGTAAAGTGACTTGAAATGGCCATTTGAACACACAATAGATGATCAGCAGCAAAAATGGTATGTTATATTTCATTTAATTATACGAATTTTAAGCCATTTCTAAGAATTAGTCTGTAGGCTAATTGCAAACATGCAATTATTTTAAATGTGAAATAAAAATAATATTATTAATACTAATATTAATTATTAATAAGCACACTGAAACATTAAACATTTAGCATTTAAAAAAATCAATTTTTTTTTTTAAGATTCAGGTACCTCTAGAAATACAGAGCAGTGTTGAGGATGAATGGGTTGGACTCCATAGAGATGCTGAAAAGGGGGCGGGGTTTGAATGAAGACTAAACCACTGGTGATGTTACACTGTACACATAGCCTATCATTCAGCAGAGGTGAGAGTACAGCAGAGCATCACCTGACATGGCAACTAAAATCATTTACTTTACTGTGAATGGAAGACCAGAACAAGCTGAGTTTCCCATTGACTGTCCTCCACAAGATGTTAAAGGTAAGGATTGTCTCAAATGATCCTTTTTTTTTAGTCTGACTGCATTTATTAAGTTTTTTGGTTACTGAACTTAAATATATGCTGAAATATAAAAATATAAGTTAAAATATATCTACAAAATAAAGTTGTGTATTGAGATAAGATGGATGTTGAACTGAATAAAAATAAAAGCCTACATTTATTCAAATTAAATGAATGTAAATTATTCACTATATAAAATGTAATTATTATATCCGCATTATTACTTTATAGATTATCAGATAAAAAAGCAGATTGTAAAAGTAGTCTCGCTCTATGAACAACAGCAGCTTTAATTCATGCATCAACATCAAATAGGATTTCTTATATGAAAATACGTTTTTGTTTTGACCAAATTGTCACTCTGCCCTCATTAGCCTTTATTCTGCTAAAAACATCCCTGAGGACTGTTCTCAATCTCATTCTGAAGGGCACCTCAACAGCCAGGCTTCTTTAATCAGGACCTTTCAATTACAGCGAGCCCATATGAAGAGCTATTCTGTTGACCTGGATATAGCTAATAGGCAACAACATGCAGAGGATGTTTAATCTATAAGTATCCAGCTCTCTAGAGACCTATCACAGCTTTAATTACCTTTTTATACATCGTCCATATTTTGACTCAATGTGCATGGGTCAATTTGTAGTAACAGACTCGTAAAAAATAAAGCATCAGTTAGACAGCTTGAGTCACAGGTGGTGCTGACAGTACACTAGACTTCAAGTGCCATAAAGGGACCATATGGCTCCACCAATGTTCAAGTGCGTTAATTATGAATTGAGGTAGTTTCCATTGTGCTTAATTCATGAAGATGAAAGATGAAGAAATATGATGATGAATTACATCTGAAACATTGATAATAAATATATGTGTGTCACCACAGATCTTTTCCGAGCTGCAGCTGAAGCGGGACCTCATGACATCTTAAAACTCTACAATACTAAAGGCAATATCCTTAATATTTCCCCTCAGCTGGCTCCCAACAGTCCTCAGTCCTGCTATAAGCTGGAAGTGGTTGCTGCAGACTGCAACACTGAGCTGTTAGGTATTCTCCACCAGAACACTAGAGAGTTTGTAAACATACATGATAGATGTCACATATGACCACTATATTTTGATCATGTTGTGCACTCTCTTTTAGGGTCAGAGCTGGCCATTGCTCTGGGATTTGACCTCTCTTCTATGGAGAAAAGGTAAGGTTGGTCGGGACTTTTTTGGGGGGATAATCAATAGCCTTGAAACAGCATGCAACAGTAAATCATTTTTTGCATTCGGTGTTACTGACATCAGGTTGGCTGACGTGTCTTTAGAGTCGAGGTTTCGGCGAGAGGGCGGGGCTTTGAAAGTTGACCAACACATGTTATGTGCCACAATGTCTGGCTCTTATTTCACTCAAAAACAAACAAACAAACACACAAACAAACAAAAAATACAATACATGTTATGAGTCTTATATACATTTTTGGAGAAAATGATTATTATTTCACAGTGTATAATTTTCTTTTGAACAGGTTACAGAGCCTGGAGAAACTTTTTTTAGCTGAAGCAGCAGAGACTCCTGCCATTGTGTATGAGATGAAGAGACAGGTGGAGTCATTCAGAGAGAAACTTGAGGTCTGTCTATATCTGAGATCTATCTATCTATCTTCTATCTATCTATCTATCTATCTATCTATCTATCTATCTATCTATCTATCTATCTATCTATCTATCTATCTATC
>JAOTRC010000043.1:9827467-9837653 GCA_027497675.1 Cyprinella lutrensis
AATTTCTTTTCGACTGAAGAAAGAAAGACGTGAACATCTTGGATGACATGGGGGTGAGTAAATTATCAGCAAAAGTTATTTTTTTAAAAAAAGTGAACTTCTCCTTTAAAGCTTGCTCTTGTTTTAGGTCCAAAGCGAAGACAGTGTTCTCCTTTTTGTGGTGGCCTGGACGGTCACGGAGATCATCCGTTACTCTTTCTACACCTTCAGCCTGCTCAACCATCTGCCTTACCTCATCAAATGGGCAAGGTGAAACTTCTCAGAGTCAGTCTTCTGGGTTTTTATTTTTTTAGGAAAGTGTTTTACATATTATGATCTTCACAGGTACACGTTTTTTATTGTGCTGTACCCTATGGGAGTGTCGGGGGAACTTTTGACGATCTACGCCGCGCTTCCATACGTACAAAAAACAGGGCTCTACTCCATCACCTTGCCTAACAAGTACAACTTCTCCTTCGACTACCACACCTTCCTCATCCTCGTCATGATCTCCTACATCCCCTGTACGTTTTAACTTTTAGACTTTTAGACATTACACGTCATATTTTCTCCAAATGCTTTGTTTTGAAATCTTCCATCCGTAAATAGTCAGATTCCTCGGTTGATCTTGTGTAGCGAAACCTCTGGAAGCTCATTCTTGTGCAGTGAATGAACATCACTGTTCCTGTTAATGACCGTCTTTGTGTTCCTCAGTATTTCCTCAGCTCTACTTCCACATGATGCGCCAGAGGAAGAAAGTTCTGGGTCACATGGACGAGTACAGCAAAGTGGAATAACGCGGCCCGCAGTGCGCCTCACACAGCAGACTGATCAAGCAAACGGAAACAAGCGCATAACCTTTAAAAGCCACACTTTACAGATTTTCAAAAAAAGAAGACAAGGCCGCCTTGTCGGAAAACAGGCCAGATATGCAGAATGTTTGTTAATACTATTTTGGTCAAGAACTGTGCAGATTGCTATTACTAATGGCTTTCCCTCAGTTTAGAGGGAGGGGAATGTTGTTACCATACTGATACATCAGCTACTGTGTGACATTTTGATTTTATTTTGAATTCAAAACGTAGAATTACTGACCAAATATTGTAGCAAATATAATTCAAAAAGGGCGAAAATACAGTTAGTTGCATCTGGTGGTTTAAACCAGAAGAAATGTCCCATAATTCTCCTGTGTTGTGTGTTCTGTGCACTGTATGTTTTTAAAAATATCACTCAACTCATTCCTTTTCTTTAGATTTGAGTACGAGTCATAACTCAAACTGTACTTGAATTGTAATATTCCACACGGCTTATGTTTCCATCATGATTACTGTTAGTATTTTCTTTCCTTTGTGCTGTGTTTCTTAAAGGAGCAATGTTAATCGGTTGTTTTATTCAGTATCGGATCTATGTTGTTGGTTCGTGGCGGTTTGCTCAGAAAAGAGGTGTATCGCCCAATGAAATCGGCTGAGTTGCTGGGTTCGGACCTCGCAGTCAATACTACTAATGTACTAGATGTGCATTTCTGTCATAGAAGGAGATTGCCGCTGACACTTTAGGAGCTTTTACAGCTGGTGATGTGGAAGTGTTTGGCAGGGAGAGGAGAGGGCCACGGGAGCGCATGCTGGGCAGAAACGAACACAAGCCTCGGCTAATGGGGGCCAATTGGATTTGAGTGCCTCCTGTCATGCTTCTCCAATGAGTAAAATCTAATAATGTGGAGAGAAAGCTGGGAGTCAAAACTTACTTAACGCTTCATTGCCCATCTACCTAATTGTGAACAGCCAACTTGAGCCCTTTATCAAGCCGATTCATGAAAATATTAGCATGGGGATGGATGGATGCTTGTGAAAAGCTGGAGTGCGCCTTTGAATAACACTGCATGTAAATGTGGTGTGGCTGTACCTTGGTTATTGAAGCATGACCCTTAACTCAAATAAAAACGGCAACATTGTTAAGCTTTTGATATTAAAGATCTGCATGGGACCAGCAAACTTTGTATGAATAGTAATACGATGATATATATTTACAATAAACCATAACGTGGGAAGCAAAGCTTGTTTGTGCTGTCAATATAAATGCATGATATATGTCTCTTATTTTAGTATTTAAAATGTTGTGTAATTATAAGTATTATGTCTTTATTTAGATTTAGGTTATTTTAGTATACTTGTTCATTCTTGGTTACCAAGTTCATTCTTCCCTCACATGATGGCAGTAGAGATCTATTCCTATAAGGTCTGAAATATTTAAACTGCAGATATATGCTGCTCCAGTTTAAATATGTACACACATATATTATATTATGTAAAAGCTATTGTAATGTTTTGTACTTCGGGCTATAACAGTCAAATACATTAAACTTATTTAATTTAAGTAACACTCCCATCTGAATAATTAATAACTTGGCAATAATTAATAATAAGAATAAGATTAATTAATAGAAAAAAATAAAATAATAGATAAATAAATTAAAATATAATTAATAATAAGAATTGATACATTTATCTGGTGCTTAAAAAGATAACATTTATATAGAAATTTTCTTTTCACATTTTGAATTTCATTGGAACTTTAGCCCTAAGCTTGCATTAAGTTTTTGACACTGATGTGATTTTTTTTAAAAGGTTTCTAAAGCCGAATGAACACAATTATATCTTTCCTATTATTATATAAAATAATTGGTAATGCTTTACAACAAGGTGGCTTTTTGAACATTATTTAACTTATTAGTCTTAGTTTGTGTTTATTTCAACATTTAGTAGCCTAATATATTAATACAATCAAAAGTTGCTCCTGTAATTTTATTTAATGATCCGAAGCTGACACAATAACAGTTGTACATTAACAAAGATTTATAAATACTGTAAGAAATGTGTTGCTCATTGTCATTTAATGCATAACGTTACCGTATGCTTTAATATGACCTTGTAAATTGTTACCAAATAATTAGCTATATAAAATCACCTTATCTAAGACATAACGAGGTCAAGGTTATTCTACAATCCTATCTTTGTCAGAATATTTAAAAATGTAATCGACATAATTATATTTCAGTTTTAAAGACTGAAAAATAATTCTGTTAAGTACTCAGAATTAAAACTGGAAAAAAATAGCTTAAAAGCAAGTTTCCTTAGGGTTTGTATCTCAGCATCTCATCCGTTTAAAGGGTGGGAGTCATGGGACTCATGAAAAAACAAGTAGGCATGACTGCTGATTGCAAACTAATCTTTTGTCTTCTCAGACTGTCACATAAAAGCTCAATTCACTTCACACGTCACAAGGGTGGTTGCAGTTGAGCACGATTATGAAGACGAGTAGGCCTACAATATTCCAGAATTTATCATCTTTATTTACACATTTAAAACTCAAGAAAGAAATCACAATAAAAGACACTTATATGTAAACGTGAACCGATAATAAAAAAACTGAAACATAAAAGTAGCCGAAAGCCGCCTTTCCTCTGCCCACGACATTATTCACATACGATTGTCGCATTTCGCACCCAAGTGTCAGTCGTCGCGCGAGACTTTGAAATTGGTCGTGAAGCAACAGTTACCCTCTGCTGTAAAATGAATCATTTTAATGAACGTAATGCATGCATGAATATATCCACACAAAACAAATGACCCTCAATACATCGAAAATAAAAACAGGCTAGTAGATTTTATAGAACTAATCGATGTAAATATTAATGTAATAATTATAAAACATTTTTAAGCTATAATTATTAATTATTAACCATAATTTTACAGAAATAGCATTCAATAACATTAAAGAGTTAAAATATTGGTAATTCTAGATTGCACTCATAGTTTTGTTTATAGTTTTGTTTAGAATATATCACATCCGGTCAGCCGGTCACATCCGGTCAGTTCAAGGGTTAGTTCACCCAAACTAAAAAAAAAAAGAAGTAAATTTGGGAGGTGGATCACTGCTACATAGGCTCCTAAGGGATTGAAACTTGACAGAAATTTATCGAAGAAAATGTTTAAATATTCCATGTGACAACAGTTACCCAACTATAAGTTTATCAAGCGAAGAGAATACTTTTTGTGCGGAAATAAAACAAAAATAACGACTTTATTAGACTATTCCTTTTCTTCCTTCTGGTCCTGAGACAAGAGTTCAAGAGATTTCCACGACGCATGCACGAGAACTGAACTGAAGTAGAGTTGAAGGAGATCGCAATTCTCACGCATGCGTCGTAGAAATCTCTTGAACTTTCGTTTGAAGGAAGAAAATGAATAGTCGAATAAAGTCGTTATTTTTGTTTGTTTTTTTGCACAAAAAGTATTCTCATCATCGCTTGATAAACTTATAGTTGAGCCACTGTTGTCACATCTTGATTGACTTTCTGGGCCGTCAAGTTTCGATCCCTTAGGGTGCCTACTGTATGTAGCAGTGATCCACCGCTCAAATTTAATAAAATAAATCTTCATTTGTGTTCTGAAGGTCTTACAGGGTTGGTAGAGCATGGGGGTGAGTAATTACTGACTTAATTTTAATTTTTGGGTGAACTAACCCTTTCAGATATTTCAATGGATCCTAAGCTTGAATGAATCGGATCCCAATTTTTTTTTGCCGTGAACGCGCAGGCTAGTAAGCAGGGCCACGGATGACGGCGAATAAACAGTTATGGCACATTCACTAGTAGGGAAGAAACATCAACATGCTGTACATTGACTAAGGTCTGCCCATACTTTGACTACAAACTTGGTCCTCAAATCATTACGTATTTTGCAATACATAATGTAACTTTATAATGTTGCACGCATAAGTTATAAATAGCTATAGTAAGGTAATAGAACGGTAGCTGACGTCAGTATGCAACTAATTATTCTAGCGATATGAAGGCCTAATGCTAGATAAGGTTTGCTATTTGGGTTCAGTTGTTATGGGAAAAGGAGGCGGGAATGTTCAACAAGTTTAATAATAAATAAACAAATACAAAATGAAAGTATAAGCCAGCAGGCCCTCACTAGGAATGTAATGATTCAATCGCAACCGGATGAAAATCAACAAAAATGTGTCACGGTTCAAGTTGGTTGAAATGTTAAACGAATCGCGATACACGTTTTAAACAGCAGGGTGCGTTTACTGTATAGCCTACTGTGAAGTTGTGAACCTTGCTTTACAGGCACAATAGCATTGAGCACACTGGTGTGAAGCTATTGAGTGTTTTCACTTCATTCATGCAACTTGATCTTGTTTGAGCCAAGCTCAACTTCCATAGGAATGAACTGAAAACGCTCGGTGTGCTCCGCTCGCGCCACGCCATTTTGTGCCATACTGGTGTACACACGCCTTCAAATAGTATGGCGACAGCAAGCGTAGATGTTGGCTCATTCAAATCGGAGGTGTGGCAGAATTTTGACTTTCTGACTGTAGACTAATAATAATCACCACCGTGAAAAGCACCAGTCACCTATACATTAAACAGGCCCTGCTGTTTAAAACGTGTATTGTGATTCGTTTAACATTTCAACAGATTGAACGACTTGAACCTTTAACCGACACATTTTTATCGATTTTCAACCGGTTGTGATTAAATCGTTATCCCTAGCCCTCACTGATGAGTGCTGGCACATAAAACAGAACATATAATAACAATGTTATTAAAACAATTTACAATAACAATGTAAAATCAGGCCTGTTCCTCTCTTGATCTTCACTGTTGTCGCTCCTCTTTTATGCTTCCGCTCATCCGCGAGAGATGCGAGACCGGTGGGTCTCACAAGTGTCGTTCATTATCACTCTCGCCATCTGCCTCAGCCTGCTCGCCACAACATTATATTAGCAACATGACAAGCCAGTGAATTAGATTTCAATTGTTGCTTTACACAGTGCATGACATTTTATCTAATGTTACGCGGCTAGAGTTTTGACACCGAGTAAATGGGATCTGTCTAATTCTTTCTTTTTTCGAAAGAAAGAATTATTTTTCTTTTTCCTTTTACCCATCTTTGTTTATGAGCAGGTGTCAGGTGTTGAGAAATCGGCAGTTTAGGTTGTTTCTCCGCCATTAGCACAGCTGCGGCACACCGGCAATCTTGAGTTTGAACTTGCGTAGATGAGTGTGATTGACACTGATAAGACATTCCTCCTGGCTCTGATTGGGTGTTTCTGACTTTTTACAAAAGTTACCTACAGCAGTTACCTGCATATTTAAAATTGGAAATTTATCAATAGACATGGGATAATAAAAACAAACAAATAAATAAATAAATAAAAACATTGGAAAAAACTGTCATGTCGGTTGAATCATTGAAGAATAAGAGTAGCTTTATTTATTTACCTTAAAAATTATTTCTGTGTACTGTTCACATAAAGCATGTCTGAACTATGCTGAACTATATACTTACATTGGGGTCATTCCTCGTCAAATCAACCAAATTTTGGAAACTTGCAGGCCCAAATTTTCCATTTTGTTAAGCTTTTTTTTATTTTTATCTTTTCACCATCATTATTTTATTTTTACACAGAGAATGGAAGGTCTATTAGTTAAATCAGTTGACTTTAGCAATCTTTGTTGCATTATATAGGCTATATTGTATATCCAAAGCAACTTACAAAATTGAAAATATTTATATATAACCTTGTATGTTGAGCAAACAGCTTTCTCCCTTCCACAGGGTTGTGTAGCTAGACCCGCCCACTTATCCAAATCACTATATCGTACTGACACATGGCTTGACCAATAAAATATTCGATTGGGAACTTGTGCAACGAACTATCCAATAGGATCGCACGTAAGGCGGGGTCTAAAGATCATACTTGGTTGAATGGCAATACAAAGACAAGAAGCACCAAAACGGCTGATAACGCTTAATCAATTTTGTGTGCTTCGGTCTTGAGAATCTGCAGGGACAGGACGTGCAGCTCGTCCGTCACAGTCAACACGCATCTCTTTTCGAACAGGGCGGATTCGACGCTCCTGTCGCGTGACAATTCATCTCTCATCTATACGCCAGCGCTGGTGATGTTGCTGCCACTGCATCAAGACCTTTGGAGATACCTATCTGCACAGCATGGATGAAGACTCCTTCGCTAAAGGACACTTGTGAGGTCATCTTGGGGTGACGCAACTTACCATGCAAGGAGCGTTGGAAAGCTCAGGTTTTCACTGCAATCGTGATCATGTAATCATCTAGTGGGCTGCGACCAAATATTCACAGGTGTACAGCTTGTGTGGATCAATGCATCAATGCATACGCACCATGGAGTCGTACTCTGCACGGTGGTCTCTTATCACATCACACTTTTCCGGACACTATTTGCCCCAGTCATGAAAACGTGGAGATCTGGCGTTACGGGTGGTTCTTATTGATTTGGACTAAACAACGCAGTTTTAAGAAGTGTGCGAAACATATTGTGACTTCAAGTGGGGTCGTCTATTTGAAACGAACTTTTTTTTTTTTAGAAAAAAAGGAAGAAATAATCAGCTAAATTATTAAATGTAAATTTAGTTGGGGGGCACATTCTTTCGAGGTAACGTTACATCTCGTGCAAACGCAAACAGTCATCTGGCGCCACTAGTAATGTCAGTTATCTAAAATACTTTTTAAAGCTGAATACTTAAGCTGTAACACACATGTGATATATTAAAGTGATACATAATAGTTCTTGTCATGTTTTATGGACCTATATCGTTCGAAACTGAAGGCTCGAGAGCAGCTTACAGTTGTTATGGTTACCTCATCTAGCGAACGCGTCTTCTGCATTTGTCGACAGGTGAAAAAAAACGCTCTGACTAACTTAACTAACTTTTATTTAGTGCTAAAACTTTGAACCCTACATATACTGTATACATAGGTGTGTGCTTTCATTACGTTCACAATATTTTTTTTTCTTTTCGCTGGGGGGTTGAGCCTCGTAATTTATACCCAGAGGTGGTTTGTGTTTTGAAATCTATGAATTGAAATGTTGCTCACAATTACTCCCTCTGCCGTTTACGTCCACTAATGTGCTCTAGTCAACCGGGGCTTTGTCCCAAATGACTACTTTGTATAGCCTATTTAATTACTTAAAGACCTCTATTATATTTATAATAATGTAAAAATAGCAAAATGCGTTTCTCTTTCCCAGGGAGTTTTTACTTCAATAATTGTTCTCACTTCACATTAGCCCTAATGTTACTTTATAAAAGTAGTATGCGAAATGCTGCAATGAAAAACTCGAAAGAGCCAGTTTTACTAGCTCCTTTTTAATGAGATCCACGTGTGGGACTAACTTTGCTTTTCACTCCTTGTTTTGAATCACCAGCTGACTGCAACGTTGTCTTAAATCTGCTAAATAAATGTAATATAATAGCCTACGTTCCCTAAAATAACGACTTCAACACACCTCTGTAGTGTAAAAGCGATTTATTTGGGATCATAAACGTTTGTATGTTTATAAAGTACGAATAATTCGATGACGTTTAGTGGTAAATTTTTGAAGGAAAAAAAGCTGTTATCTGTTTGGGTTTCGGCTCTAGCACAACAAAAACACCAACTTTCGTGGCGTGGAAATCTATTATAACTTGATAAGTAATAATATTGGTTCTACATCGTTGGATATTATGCAAACAGCTACTAACCCGCTGTTGCCATGGTCACCTCCTCAAGCAAAGGTGATTTGATATCTGTTCTCGAGCGCAGACTGACAAACTTTCGTGGCTACTGAAACGTTATTTGAAAACACTGCTGAAACGTTTACAAAACAAACTTGTGAGACTCCCGACCTTTTCTTTGAACCAAAACCCCAATGGTTCGCACACTGAAGTCTTAAATTGCTTGTAGTAGCCTTGTCGAGATCATGTCCAGATCTAACAGCGTGAGCCCACCCGGCGCTGGCGCTCCTGTGTTGAGGGGAGGGACGGAGCACAGATCCGCTTGGGGCGAGTCTGAGTCCGTGGCGAACGGATGTCCATACTCGGCCAGATCCTCCTGCAAAAAGCTCATACGGTCCAACAGTCGGTGGAGAGAGGACGATGACTTCGAGCTACAACCAGGCCGAGCCACGACCACTGTCAGCCGGGTTAGTTTCAGATCCAAGTCTGCTTGGCAAGACCACGGAGAGGAGAGTCGCAACAATAACCGCTCGTCCCCGAGGTACCGAGATGGAGAAGTGAGACCCAAGTCCGTGGAGGTGGGTTTGGAGGACAGGAGAACCAAGTCCAAGCCAGAGGAGGAGCTCATGCCTGAAGTTAACTTTTCAATGAGCGCGTGCTGCAACGGCGTGATGCAGATCTTCAAATCCAAGAAGTTCCAGTCGGAGAAGTTGGAGAGGCTTTACCAGCGCTACTTCTTCCGACTCAACCAGAGCAGTTTGACGATGTTCATGGCCGTTCTCGTGCTGGTGTGCGCAGTGATGCTGGGGTTCCACTGCGCTGGAGGAGTGTGTCGGCTCACGTACGTGGTGGTTTTCTCCGCGACCATCGTGCTCATCCTCACGCTGATTGTCCTGTGCAACAGGAACGGCTTCCATCAGGATCACATGTGGATAGTTTGCTATGTGCTCATTTTGGTGGTGCTGGCTGTACATGTGATCGGTGTGCTCCTGGTGGAGCCGCGGAGCGCGTCTGAAGGCATCTGGTGGACCGTGTTTTTCATCTATGTCATTTACACACTTCTGCCGGTGCGGATGAGAGCGGCGGTCATCACTGGAATTATACTGTCTGCCATACATGTGCTGGTCTCGTGGAGGTTAAACGAAAGGGACGTCTTTTTGTGGAAACAGGTGAGTGCAGTGTGCTTTCATTACTTTATTGCTTGGGTTTGAAGTAACCCCTCATTTTATTCATTTATTCATTTATTTGAATACGTAGGCATGCCCAGTCAGGTTGTCATTTGACCGTTAGTGATTCGATTAGTCTGGAACTCTTTTCTGTCAACAGTTGTGTAAACAAGAAGTTAGTAGGCTAATGAGAATTTATGCAGGTCGTTAATTTTTGTCCCTCTGTCAATGAAGATTCTGAATGAAGTCAAACTAAGCATCAAGCATTTCTAGAATCACAGGAGGGTCTGACATCCAGTCAAGGCTGTTTGACAGGAGCGGAGTGACACATTTCCCCTCACCTATTTCAAGTGTTCTGTAATCACTCCGCTCCACTCCATATTTTCCATTTCCCGGGTTGTTTATAGAGTTAATTCATGAAATTGCTTCAGTGTGTTAAGGAGTAGTTCACTTAAAAAAAAAAAAAAAAAAAAAAAAAAAAAATTTTTCT
>JAOTRC010000043.1:9965791-9978034 GCA_027497675.1 Cyprinella lutrensis
TACTTTAACATTTTTCAAACTTTTACAAAAGCTTATAATGACATTTTACAACTAAAGACAAACACATAATGGAGAAAACATACAACAGATCTTACGTTGTACAGAGTAAAACATTAAATTCAATAACATTTTTTTTATCAAGCTGGCACTCTATTTTGATGTGAATTGTTGCATTTATTGAATATATATATATACATTCTAATGAAAAAAAAATAGATCTTAAAAATTATATAATTAATGCAAAGTATCATAAAAAAACCTGTGAAAATTCTAAATAATAATCAGAACATATTATAGAACAAAAATATATTTGAACGGTTATCCTGGGAAAAAGTAAAGTTATATTTTGAGGCTTCGTCCTTTTTTGACCAGGAGGAAACTAAAGTGTAACCCATTTACGAAAAAGCCCAGAGGGTTAAGTGACATTGTGAGTGCTGCATATTGATAACAAATGTCCAATTTAAGCCTCTGATGTGGTCACTCCGTCATATCGTGCCACGCGCATTATGACCGCTGCTTCACTCACGCGTTGTGAGCGCGCTGCTGACGTCACAGTGGGAGTGTTCCCTCAGGAGAAATTAACGGACATCAGCACAATTCTGTCTCAGCGCTCATGTAAGTTGTAACCGCAAAACGTCTATGTTTTTGCCTTCCATACATTTCCAGAGTTAATTTGAAGCCGCCACCGATATGTTTTAGTTCGGTTTGTGGGGCTGGTCACAGTCGGTCAGTTTGTTAGCTGAGCTGTTAGCGAGCTAGTCGGTTTTAGCCTCTGTTCTGTTGCTGATGACGTTAGCAGCCTAGCAGCGCGATGCTCGCTCTGAGCAGAGCACGCCACGAGATCAGGTGCAGCAAGTCAGACATCACCAAAACCTACATTTACGTCAACACATCTCACTGTTTTATGAAATAACATAAATACTAATAGATTATATAGTAAGCAGTACGGAGTGTTGTATTGTAGCATAACATACCTACACAAATAACTCTATAATGGGGGATTTGGAAATTGATTACTTTAAGTTTATTATTAATAATATAGAAGACTGAAAAGAAAAATATGCATCTTGTAGATAAATCATAAAGAAGTTATCAAACGTCAAAACCTTAATTGCATTAGTTTTCGGTAGATGAAAGTATCCTTCACGTGGATCAACATGATTTGAAAGTTTTGTCCAAAAATCTTTAGGTTACAGTCACAAACTAAAGTCAGAATATCTTCATCACCATCGTAAAGAAAGTACAAGCAAAACCAATGAGTTGACATGATGTATGTAAATCTTAAAGGGGATATTTGAAAGGAATCGTCCACTTAATATTAATATTATTCATTATTATATATTTATATTCAACTAAAATGTAAAAGCTAAAAATGTATTGCCAATTGTTATATTGCAAAATAATAGTTTAATATTGTGGAGGCAGTGGGTCTTCCAGGTAAGGAGTGCTTGTTGGCAAAATATTCTGTAGATAATTTTTAAGTGATAATTTGTAAATAATATCACGAACAGACGAATCCACCCACTCGCATGTAGATATCTGACATGCTAAGGTCCCATCGCGTGGTGCCACCCAAACAAGCTCATTCGCGTGATCCGATGCTGATGAGACTGTCGGCTGTCATTCTCAATGACTTTGACAGGCGTTTACATGAAGTATTTAATTTAACTTGCAGCCGGTTTTAAGGGTAGGTCGTTCTTCCTTCCGCTCGAGCGGTTTGGGTGCAATGTTGTTTCCGATTTTTTTTTAAATCAGTCACTGCTGGTGATTGTGTGCAGCGGCGCGATATCGACCATCTAATAGTATTAGCCTGGGTTGGGCGTAAACTGTCCATTTACCAGCTAGCCGGGCAGCTAAGTCGGCTAGCAACAGCATCAACGGACAGTTCAGGAAAAGGATCGGATTAATTCAGTCCTCAGCCACATCCGTTTGTCTCACTAAGTGAAATGGGTTTGTATTCATGTTTTAACCCTCTGTGTTACATGTCATGGTGAAATCTGATAGTGACAGCTCGAGTTTATAATGGCACGACGAGAGCGTTAGCTTCATTCACTTAGCCAGTATTATGTGTGTTGCTGTTTTTGACAGTCTTTTTGATCACTCCTTTTTTTATGAGCATATAGGCCTGTTTGACCATCGGATAGACCGCATGTATGTAGCCTAAACCACCCCATCCGGTTGGTTGCAAAACCGTAGTCAACTATCATCTCTAATGTCTTGTTTTCTATATGCTTTCTGCGTGAAATTCGAGGTTGTTTGACAGTACAATGGTTCACAAGTTACGTATATATGTAGTTAAATTCTATCTGCTTGTTGTCATTGTGAACACTAGTGTTAATATACATGATATGAATGTACTGTTTCAGTGTTACCTCACTAAATTGTATGCATTTTCACTCTTTTCAGCATGTGATAATCCTACATTTATGAGGGGCAAGTTGACTGAAGTCTCAAGGGGACAGTGACACAAGAGGGACTGTCATTGTCTATGAGGCAGTTCTGGATTTTGTCTTAGATTTATCCTCAGTATCAGATTTCGGTGTTGAGAAGACTGAGCAGGATGACTGGAACTGAAGGTATGGAGTTGTTTATGTCATTCACCACACAGTTTAATTCATGAACATCTCATAACTAACGAATATTTTGCAAATTAAGTTATATACCATCAGATAGCTGCATTGGGAGTTATATGGCCACTGTTGTCTGGTGTCCTGAATGTCTTGACTGTAGTGGAGTGTATTATTGCTCAAAGGCACACATGCATACAGACAGAGTGACGTGACCTTGGGAAGCTATGAGAATGGCACCAGATAATGGATACAGAATAGGCTGACCCATTTCGGCCACTGAAAATACAGTGCTTTTGAATTGCAATTTGTTCAATTGCATGGAATATCTAAAATATTTTTTTGATAAATGAAGGCACAGGGCGAAATGATAAGGATGTTTATTCAGCAGGGCAAGTAGTTCAGATTTTCAGTAGCCTATTGCCAGTTTAGCTATTTTTAGCAACAGGCTTAAATGTCAGAAATTTAGAAGTATTTTAAAAGTATATCTACGCAGTATCACACTAATAAGTGCTGTACTGCTGAGTATCAAAATACTTCATGTGTTAGTTCACGATTGTCAAAAAATAGTGGTATGAGTGGCATAGTTGAAGTCTTAAAATATGACTTTACATTTATCCATGTGTCTTGTCAAAAATATTATGTCAACAAAATGTATTTTGTTGGTACAAGTTGCAAAAAGTATCATAGTGAAATTCTTACATTTGATTAGGTTACTACTACTGGTTTACATAATATATATTTTTAGTTGTAAATGGTATTGGAATTCAAAGTAACTTTTCATCTCTAGTCATTTATGTACACATTCTTTGTATTGCAGCATCATTATTCATATTGCAGGGAATAGATGCAGTGCTTTTTCGTTTTGGTACAATAAACAGTCTGAAGTCGTTTTCTAACTTGTCTATGTTTATCTCTACTTTTATAGCATTGGGGATGTATTGTAAGAAACCTATAAATGCATTTTAAAAAACTTATTAAATCTAGTCGCAAAATTCACTTTTGAATCAAATCCATTGATTTATGAATCAAACTGATTCCTAAATTTTCCTCTAACTCACCTGCCTGGGAGAGCGTGGCACTATCAACAGCAAGGTCAGGGATTGGTTTCCAGGTAAAGACGCTTTGAATAAAAGCATCTGCCAAATGCAATGTAAAAGTACTATTCTTTGTCGACATAATGAAAAAAAAGTTGGAACTTTCTGGAATACTTGTCGACTCTAGAAAGTTTAAGAGCTTTTACTTTGTACTATGCAACTGTTGTCTTGTTGTAACCTTTTGTGCCATGATGATGGAGAGTTAAATATCAACTCAAAAATACTAGAACAGGCTGGTGACAAGAATGTTGCTCATACAAGTTGTTGAAGGTAACATCATTTTTTGAGCTGATTGAACTGTTGCGAGTGCACCCCAGGGCGTTCTTGGGTGTGTGCAGGGCCTGTTAAACTGCTGTTGTGGTGAATATGATTGTGTTTTAGAATAGCTGTGCCTGGCATGTGCGTCACTCTGTCACTCGTCTGTTTAATTATGCATGTAGGACACAGACACATCATCAACACTCCTCTCCGGCTAAAGCTTCACAGACATGACTGTTCATTCACAGTACTGTGTGTCACCTTGCTGTCATGCCACTCCCACATCTGCGGGATACTGTGTTTCTCAACTAATTAAGGTCAAGTTTGTTTACTGCTAAACTAGGTATGGATTTGTTTCCTGCTTTACTATGTGTGGGCTTGGGCTTTAGTTTAGTCTGGACCAACGTTGACATGTGTCTCGATTTCTGTTTGTGGATGGTTGATCTTGGTGATTAGGATTCATTTTCTGAAGATGATTTTTGGCAGTGTTGACTGTTTGCAAAGGGTAAGGAAAGATTTTTTTCTTACCTTTTGTATATTTGTTTTTCTTACCCTTTGCGTTTTTTGTTGTTTGTATTTTTCCCAGAACACTAAAGATGGTGAGGTTGTGAAGTACTGTATCCACTGTTACGATGTGCTACAGAAGGATTTGGGATATGAAATCCCATTCATTTCCTACATCTTGAAGCTGATTCGATCTTTATTTTATTTTATTAGTTTTTAGATATACATATATATGCATAGATCAACCCTCTACAGCAATAGAATCGCCATTGGCTAGTAAATGTTTTAGTTTACTCGCCATGTGATTCCACCAAATCAGCTCTTTGTATTGAATAGTAATATCTGAAGATATTTTTCACTCGCTGAAGATAATTTTCACTCGCTGAAAACCGACTGAGCGCTTGAGAACTTCACTCTCTGTCAAAATATGTACTATTTAAATTCAGCTAAATTGATGTGCAGAGTACCTGTATTTGACGAACCGTAAACTCTAGTGTGAAGGCGCATGACTCAATGTGCATTCGCAATGCTTCATGGGATAGTTATTTCCCTCATTAAAGGGTTAAGTACACAGTCTTGTATCTTTGTTATTTATTTGATTTTAAATATATATATATATGCTTTTAAATTACTCTTTTAACTGTTTTGTAACTGTGTGTGTGATGTTTATTTGTGGAACTGATGTACTGCTGCGCATTTTGGCCAGGACACTCCTGTAAAAGAGATTCTTAATCTCAGTGAGCTTTTTCTGGTTAAATAAAGGTTAAATAAAAATGTAATTTTATACAGTGGTTCATAGAGTTAAGCCAATATATGCAGCCATTAAGTACTATAGCCATATAGTGGCTATTAATATTATTGTTTTTTGGTTAATTTAAAACCAAAATAAGACACCAGGTGACAGCAAAGTCACTTCATCTTTAGATTTTAGCTCTAAGAACTTATTGGAATGATATTTTAATGTAGTTAAAAATATTTAAAATATAAAACATAAAAATAAGCATAATTTACATAGAAAATATGGTACTTTTTGAAGTATATAAATTCAAAAATACCCCCAAAATATAAAAAAAACACCATAAATAGATAGACAAAACTTTATCGAAGACAGTGATATAACATTTATAATACATAAAAATTCGGATCACACCTGAGTCCTCTGTGCCCACATTTGTCCACAATTACAGGATTAAGGGCAATAAAGTGAATACGGTTTGAGGGCTACATTGATCAAGTAAACAAGTACTATAAGTAAATATCATATCATACAGAAAATATGACCATTATGGGGTTTTTTCATATTCTGACATTATTTTCATGACAAATTTCGCACATTTCCCCTTCAATTTTCATTGCCGTAACATTTAGATGTATATAATCAAGTATTGAAATTATTATAGCCAAGGCAAGTACACCACAAAATAGAATGACCTGCACAAATGCTAATTCGGAACCTCATACTAGCATACTACTTTTACTATTTCTGCCATAGAAAGATATAAGTAGTATTCTAGCATGCACATTTCAGCGACGCTTTCTTGCAGCAAACGTGCATCAAATCACAAGACCAGTCTCCCTGACTATTGCGGTGATCTTGAGATTTGTTTACACAAAAACTCAACATAGCAACACTACAATTCTTGACAACATGTCAACAAACAACATGAAGGAAGAAAAGAAGAAAATGAGCCGAATGCCAACAAGGAGGAGACCGTATTGGGAGAGACGTGGGCAGCATTTTGATGTTTTGCTTTTGGCTCCTGCTTCCCACTGTCTAGCCTTCCTCTTACATTTGCATTGGCTGTAGTTGCTCATCGCAGCTCTTAAGCTAGTGCCAACCCGACAATCTGGTTGGACAGATTTCTAAACAGTTTGAAATGTATTGTAGTATCTACGCAAATTGGAAGTGTGTCACAACAATTTGGCTACAATCTAGTGCTTTTTGTCTTTTTGTACATAAAAAAGCAACAAGTTTAAGTCTTGAAATATTCCAACTGCCTTAAAATATTTTACAATTATAAGTATTTACAAATTTCAATGGTACAAAATAATTTGCATTTACAGTCATGAAAACTGGGCCGTTTTAATTTCTTTCTATGCCTTTTTTTCCTTGCCATGGTCACCATTTTCTTGTTCATTGAGTTTTTTTGTAAAGCTGCTATGGAACAATATATAACTTGTAAAAAGGACTATATAACATTTAAACTGTGTTCGATTTCACAAATAATAACAGAGAAAGTAATTCTTGCCATATCAGAAACGTACAGAGATGTAAACATCCTTTAAAACTATTACAGTATGGCCTATTATGAATATTTCAAACATTGTAAAATATTATATGCAGGAAGCAATAGTGTCATTTGGCAGATGTTACGCCACCTGCACATTTCAGTGCTCCATATAATTGCCGCCCGTCACACAATGTTTTAGGAGGATGCAAAAAAAAAAAAAAAACGCTTCATAATTTTAAAAGGTTTAGAAGGCTGGATACGTGCTTCGAGACAGAAACTACAGCTGTGGGATTATTGAAAAAACAGAAGGCTTACATGGAGCATAGAACATGACCAAGGCATGTTTCTTCTTTTTCAGAGATTCCCTGAAATCCTCGGCTCCCAGGTGGCTCACGCTGGACGGCATCTCCTCCCACGACTTCTCTGGAGGAGGTGGGGCCTGGGGACTGAGAGAGAGAGAGAAAGAGAGAGTGTTATTAAATAGGTAAGCTTTTAGGCTGAGATCTCTAAACTATGATACTCACAGCCAAGTTAAGTCATTATGTATTATCAATTTAATATACTGAATGAAAAGCTGATGTACTGTAATTAGACTTGCACCTGTGAATTTAACAAAACTGCATGGCTCTAAAAGCATTTAGACACTTATGCCACAGAATTACACGTAAAATAAGTGCTGAAGTGATGATGTCACTTTGTAGTACAACTCGGAAGTTAGCGGCGCATGGGTTCCCTCGGTCGAAAAGCTATGCGTTTTCCCCATAGACCCCATGGAATATCTGTGTTCTACAAAGAGTTGTGACCCGTACATGTATTGTCTATCAAGATAATCTTTATCTTCAAGTTAATCCAAAATGTATACATTTTGAAGCCTATAAGCAGACAGAATAAAGTTAAAAAAAAAACACAAGCAGGTTATAACTGGTGTGTTTTATGTCATAGATCAAAACTTGAACATATTTAGAGGCTTTGTTCAACACAGACCTTATTTCAGGCGATTTAGCAAAAACCCATTCATAAAACCCATAGACGTTAGAGCGAGGGAACCAGGAGTGCTAAAATGCTAACTCACTTCCGCGTTTTGGCCTACCGAGTGACGTTGTAACTTCGGCAATCTATAAAAGTTACACTTCATTTAATAGGTGTCCTTGTTACACTTTAACTATACATTTAAGTACGGAGTAATAATAAGTAACTCATGTACTTACTATAGGGGGCAAGGGATAGGATGTTTAGTGTTTAGGGTTAGTTGAATAATTATGTAACAAATGTACATCCATAGATGCAAACAAAGCATGTGGTCACCACTGAACATGAATGAGAGATAAGTGGCGTCCTTAATCTTCTCATGGGTCTTCTGTTTGGGCGAGTCTGCACATGCTGTGTTCGTATGCAGGATTTAATTTTACGCCATTCTTTTTTAACAACTCAATTTGTCACTTGAATTTGGTGAATGGTAATTCCTCCTTAGCTATGAAATACGCTGTGTTAAATTTCACTATCATCTGCTGACTGAATGTTAGCTTCCTGCCTGTGAAATGCTGATGAAGTGGCGATGCGGTTTCATTAATGTATCCGTCTCGGCATATTTTATGATTTAAGCTGCGCTTGTGTGCAGCGCCGCCGCTCCAACCACACACATCACGCACTGTGTGTAGGCCACCAAATGCTGAGGGGGCATCAAAAATAGCCTAATAAAAAATTAACAATCATACAGTCATAATAATTAATTTATAATGCCGATATTATTTCAGAATGGAAATATTATTAGGCACTTTTTAGGGATGTATTTAACAAAACAGGTGGAACAAGAGTATTTAATTGCTCTAATAAGTATTGATGGTACCGCCGCTGCCTCAGTGGTCTGTTGGATTGCGCGTTAAAAAGTTCAAGTAAACGTTCAAAGTTAAAGGGCATCATTAATGAATTATGCCTACTGTACGTTCACACCACCGCCGACTTGAGCTTCCAAAGCGTCCGGAAGTCAATCATTTTCAATGGAAGCTGGCTTCTCTCAGCTGCAAGGAGCGTCAAATCCATCGGCGTCACGTTTTTAACGTTTTGAGTGTCAATCAGAAAGTTGAAAGAAGCTCAACTTTTTGGTAATGAGCTGTGACGCGGTTCAGTGGCAAGCAGTGGCGAAACGCCAGCAACCAATCGAAATATCTACGTCCTTCGCGCTGGCTATTCTGGAGAAACATACAATGTAAACTTTTGTTCCTACCAAAACATTAGTTCCGAGTAAATAGAAGAGAAGATAATAATCACCGTTGCTGTGATTCCTACTGGTTTCATACATAGAGGTTTCGTATCATTTATGATACAACATTGTTTGCTTATAGGGACCGCATGAGCACAACTTTTATTTGAAATATTTACGAACACTCGTTTAAAAGCGGGAATGCAATTAATTTGCTCATGGTGACACCGATTTGGCTGAAAATAATAATAGCTAACTATTTTTTTTCCCAACCAAATGTGACTAAAACGGTTATAAAAATGCTGTCATTATAAAAGGTTTCTTTGTGTATGGCTTGTTTTTTTCTGTTTATTAAATTTGATGTTGTGACACTTCTATTCTCCCTGCAACGTTAGAGCGTTCAAAGCGTCCAAAGCGTCAACAAGCTTCCTTGACAGAGCGGCCAGAGCTTCTTTGATGCTCAAGTCGCCACTGAAACCTAAAATTGCAAAAGGGACAGCCTACATTCTCGCGGACTTCACAATCACGTGCATACGGCAGGCACTGTAAGTGCATATGATGTGTGCCATTTGGGACAAGGCCAATGGTTTGCTTCGCCATTTTTGACTGATCTGTGACGTTGGACTCAATGACAGCGAGACACACCAAGGATTTGTGACCCGCACAGTTGACTAATCGCTCGCTCCCTACTCGTTTTTCAACATGAAATAAAAAGAAATCCAAATATGTAGGTCGCACCTGCCCAAAAAGTTGCAAAAAATGCTTGTACTGTCTCAAAAAATGGTTTGAGTCTGGAGCCATTAATATGCATGTCACTCAAAAACATTAAATGTGAATACACGTCAGGACTAGAGAAAATATAAACTCGTGTTCTCCTGACTTCCCATGTCCCATGGTATACCCAAATTGCATGTCAACAAGACTGAAGTAATACTATGAGATTGAAATCAGACTTGGCCCTGACATTCTGGGACTCGTGAGATGGCATAGTCATGCACTTCAACTCAAAGTCGACACTCGCACAGAAGGACAGCTCCAGGATCACAGCAAGGGCAAGCTCTTCCACTGAGAGGTCAGTTTAGCAGTGATTGATTGAATTCAAGCTCCGTTGAACACTCCAAAAAGTCAAGGGAGGCAGCAGTGTAAAAGTAAATTCTCAGGCTCCCAGTCCACATGCAGGCCGCTCTTTCGAATCAGTCAGTGTGTGTTTTTGAGAGCATGTTCCCATTGACTGAACCCCTGTCAGTTACGTGGCCCACTTAGTGTGAAGTTCAGTAATGCGTGAAAAACATCCAGGTCGAATGTGTATGACCCTTTCAAACATTTCTGCAACGTCTCATTGAAAAGATTCACTTTTCCCCCAAAAAGTCTGCCACTTGTTTTAACAAGGTAACATTCAGTTACCACTTTAAAGGTGCATTGCGCAAGTCTCTGAGTTTTTGCAGAACTACGCCCCCTCTGGCGACAAGCGAAACTGCAACCAGAGGTGTGCACGCCCATGGACCACACCCACATGCGTACACTTGCACGAGCTGTTCATAACCAAAGGAGCATCAACCACACACGTTTTTTGTTACAGTCGTAATATCTTCAGAGGTAATACAGTTATAAATCTGCAAGACATTTCAAATATATGAAAGGATAGGCATTTGAGTAAATTACACACTTATGTGTGTGTGAGGGTAAAATGGGGGTAGTAGAAAACTTCAGGGGGGGTTTGGGGGTATACATTCATAACACTCAAATGTCAAAAAAGTTACTCTAATCTATGATCAGCACTAATAAAGCCCCATTCTTACAGATCATTAACTAAAAAAAGTTGGTTTAAGGTTTAGTTACCCTTTAAAAGTTTAAGGTTTTGAAAGAAGTCTCTCCTGTGTATTTATTTGATCGAAAATACAATAAAATATTACAATTTAAAAGAACTGTTTTGTATTTGAATACATTTTAAAATGTAATTTATTTGTGCTTATCAGTATATTAGATCTGTGCATTTGGTCTTAAAGTGACAGCAGCCTAATAAACCGCTGCTGTCTGTGTCACTCAATGTGAATCAAAGAACAACGAGAGAATCATTCACTGCTCTTCACCGAACAACTTTAGTAACTTGAAAAAGAATTCATTCATATTTTATGTTTACAGTGAAGACTATACAGAGTTTTAGTACAATTGATTACTTAATTTTCAGTATAGTAGGCTATTATTATTAGTAGGCTAAACTACATGTTGATCAATTTAATATGTGAAGCTCATCAACTGATTCAGTTAAATGATTCATTTGAATTTACCTCAGCGGATCTGGGAATTCTCAAGATGTTTATGTCTTTCTCTGCGGGTCGTGATCTGGTCTCATGTTAAATGCTAAAAGCTAAATATAAATGCTGAACTAATGCGTAATTGCATATCTGGCAAACAATCCTGTTACTTTTGAAATGCCTTGTTTGCTTGGATCATAAAGTTAATTGCATACAACAAAAAACAAATTGGCAAGTAGTTTAAACCGGATTAAAGCGAAACAAAGTGCCGTTCCCACAGAAGCCGATACATTTGAGGAATTAGAGCATATGAGAAGGATTTAAAGATCAGAAAGTCTTATTAAAAGCTCTATTGAAATCCCACTTACACAATGATGTTGCCATTCTTTAGTTTTCTTACGCGGCTGTGAGAGTTTGCTACGAGAGCCAAACTGTGCTTGTTGTTGTGTATTTAGTGAAGTATCTATTTACAACTTAATAGACATGTCACAACTCAAGCTTAACTCAAGGACTATATTCAAGGACTGTCTCAAGCACCTCATAAACCTCTTCCCTACCCTCAGGTGTCAGATTCAACATGACCTTTGACCCCAGAAAGCGTTTATATCTTATAGTCAACCCCTTGTTGGTTGTTTGATTGATCGCTTCTGTAAACCACGACTGGTTCTGAGATCAGGTGTGTAATTGGCAGGAAATGATGTTCCTCGTCGCTATCAGTGTGGTTTCTGATGTCGTTTGTCCCACGTCTGAATAGGTAAACATGGTGCTAGGGCTGCTGGGAGCTCGTGCGTCAGTCAGTTACACACCTTTATTGCTTGTATTTACTTTAGCTTCATGACATTCCTCTGCCCGGGTCTCATGATTTCCCATTATCATAAACCGCAATAAACTAATCCATCGGTGTGTTTGATCAGTCTCTCTATTGGTAACGGATTTGATGGTTTTAGTTTGCAGTTATATGTCATATTTCTCCCCCAAACACCCAAGCATTTTCATAAAGAGCATAAGACCTATTTTAAAGGTGCCCTATAATGTGAAATTAAAATTATTTTGGCATAGTTAAATAACAAGAGTTCAGTACATGGACATGACATACAGTGAATCTCAAACATCATTGTTTTCTCCTTCTTA
>JAOTRC010000043.1:10168809-10184706 GCA_027497675.1 Cyprinella lutrensis
CCTGCGCTCCCTCCGGCAGACCTGGAGCTGGAGAACCCCATCACTGCCAGCTCCAACTGAGCCGGATCCCAACCGCATCTCAGCCGGATCACACGGAGAATCCCATCACTGCCAGCTCCAAACGAGCCGGATCCCAGCCGCATCTCAGCCGGATCACACGGAGAATCCCATCACTGCCAGCTCCAAACGAGCCAAATCCCAGCCGCATCTCAGCCGGATCACAAGGAGAATCCCATCACTGCCAGCTCTAACTGAACCGGATCCCAGCCGCATCTCAGCCGGATCACAAGGAGAATCCCATCACTGCCAGCTCCAACTGATCCGGATCCCAGCCGGAACACATGGAGAACTGGCTCAAGGGATCCGGATCGAGAGCTCATGATTTATTCACTCTCATGTGCTTCTGTGTGACCAAAGCGCTCATCTAAAGAATGACATGACGGATTCAACAAAATATTAGTAAGAAAGAAGTTGATCAAGGAGATGGAAAGATGAAGCGCCGAACATTAATCCCAAACTGATGAGTATAACCTGAAAAATGATCCGCACACGAATATTGTCCAAAAATCTCAGGATTTTATTGTCCAGAGGCCACAAATAAAGTGAAAAAGTGTGGAAAACATCTCCAGGTTCAACCCTTCATCAGTGCCGAGCGTACTGTGGTAATTACACACTCATTACCGTAATCCATGTAACACACACTGGAATCTGATTTTATCCCGTACAAAAATATTTACATTTACAAAGTTTTGAATAGAGGATTGTTGTGATATGCATGTATAATTATGTAAATATTTTTATATAGGATAAAATCAGATTCCAGTGTGTTACGTGGATTACGGTAATGAGTGTGTAAATTACCGTTTTGCGCACCTTGCACTTTTTCACTTTATTTGTGGCCTAAAATCCGGTGAGCTTTTTGACCAATATTCGTGTGTGGATCATTTTTTCTGATTTTTAAGAAAGAAGTTGAGAAATTTCTCAGACATTTGTACGAATATGAAATTCTTGGATATTTTTTAAGAACATTGTCATTTTTTTTTAAAGAAAATTACAGACTTACAGGCGCACTAACGTTTGAAACACTTATTTTGATAATTGCATAAAAATAAAAAAATATTTTTTTTCATAACAAGCTGGCAGTGATATCTGTCGCAACTGGCTTGAGGACAGTTCAGGCACCGGATTCACCAAAATCTTCTTAACTCTTTCCCGCCAGCGCTTTTTAACTCTTTCGTCAATTTATTCAGTGACGCATTTCCATCGAGCGCATATGTTTCGTCATTATCAGCGTGGACAGGAACGGTGAATCACTGCATAGCTATTGCTATCTTTTTACTTCTAAACGAAGAGCATAAAAGAACTTCTTTGTGAGTTTATCAGCGCCTCGATTCACGTTCAGTCTGCAGTTCACTTAACGGCCACCGGTGTCACTGATAACACGGGTTCCTGATCCTACATGCAGCTCCTTTAATATAAATAAACGTTTAATCAAAATAAAAATCACAATAGAGTGCGATTATCAAATCAAATGCTGCATTTTAATTAAGTTGTCTCTGAATTTCTAATTTATTCAGTCACGTCATGCATAATCATGACCAATCTGTGTTTACATTATAATTGGTGTCACTTCATTCATTCGCGAGGAATATATTTATATGCATCATATATATAGTAACTAGTGTTATATTGTAACGCTCGGTATTACAAGTCGAAGGCTATCTGAATTTTAGTTATTAAATTCTTCTTAAATTTTGACTTTACAATCTTAAAAAAAATTAATAAAAAAAAAGATAATAACATTCCTCTTTTATGTTTTGTGAATCCACCTCGACCTCGCAAGAATTTGTACGAATTTTACGAGGTGGCTAATTCGTAACAATTCGTAAGACCTAACGTACGAATTCTCGAATTCGACCTCACGAATTCCCTCACGTACGTGAGGTCGTACGAATTAGTACATTTTTGCTGAATCGTACATATTTTACGAATTGGCCAATTCGTACGAATGACCTTCCCCTGACCCCGCCCCTAAACCTACCCATCACGTGGGTTTGGACAAATCGTACGAATTAGGTCGTATGAATTAGTACGAATTAGCCACTTTTTAATCACTTTTACGAATTCGTACGAATTGGTCGTGAGATAGCGTAGCCCGATCTCGTTTGGATTATTTTTACGATCATTCTTAATATAAATATATATGTATATATATATATACATATACGTACACACACACATATATACATACATCATAAATATGATAGACGAATAGAACTTGTATGCAAATGAGATCTGAATGTCCCATCCGGCTCACCGTCCTTTAGTTCACGAGGCTGAGGAAACGACGACAGAACTTTAATATCTCTGAACTATTCCTGTCATGATTCGCTCTGAGTTTTGCACACTTGAATCTGTGTTCATGAACTTTGTTTGTATATTATGTCACATGTTGTACAGCCAATGCAATGAAAGCTTGACGGACTGAATGGAGTTTCACGAATTTGAGCAACACGCACAGGATCGGGACGATTATGGAAAAGATCCTTGTGCGACGACGACCATCTCAAACGTGTCTGCTGTCGCTATGCCCTGATGAAATCCCCCACAATGCAATGCTGCTGTCTTTCCTCTCTGTTGGACGGGGTTTGTACGAGCACTGTCGCTTATGGAGTCGTTTGTGTGAATGAAATTAAAGCACAACACACTGCCAACCTGAACCTCGTGTCCGTCTGACTCGCTGATACGACTGGCGTACACGCATTTTTTTTTTAACGTTTATTTACCTTTAGACGAAAAAAAGGGGGAAAAGGTGCTTTTGTGGCTCGTATAATAAGAAAATGAAAGAGCTCAATTTTATAATTTTACTCCAAAGGCCCAAACCAGAACAAAAATATGAAGAAATGTATATTTATTTGGAGAAAAAGTGATGTAAATGTAATGTAAATCAATGAGATCTTTATAACAGTAAAGAAGATACTTGCATAAAATGCATATAAATATCTGCTAGTCATACGTCTTAGTAAGATTATATTTAAATCAGTTTTATTATCAAAGTTCTGTAGTTTTAAAACGTATAAAGCAATGTAATACAATGATGATTGACAGATGAACTAATAAACCTTCCTCAAAAGCCTGATGATCATTTTTTTTTCTCGTGATTTAGTTATGTATAACTAAAAGTGAGTTAGTTATGAATAATCAAGTAAAATGAAGATATGGTTGAAAAGAGTAATTCCAGGCATTCAGCATCTACAGCATGATTGAAAGTCATTAACTTTAAATTTAAGCAAACTTAATCTTCACATAACTAATTGTAATAAATGCCTGTAATTTCCATTTTTCCTTTTTTAAGCGTTTGAAGTCGATTGAGTTCACACTGGTATAATTCTCATATGTACATATACGACATATACAAATAAAATGTCTCATAAATATTGATATTTGTTTGTTTTATGAATCAGATTCAAAACGTTAGTGCCTTCACTCATTAATGAGAAGATATTGATTACATAAATATGTTTTAGGACGAAAATCCTGTTTCCGACTCTTTACTTTCTCAATAAACGTACCTGGTCTGATTCAACCCAATCCAAGCAAAGCTCATCTTCATAATATTTCATAAAATCGAAATAACTCGCTCAACCACAGGAAAGTATTTTGACATCTTCAATCCCTCTTATTTTTCAGTCAAATCCTGACGGAGAAAACCAAGTTAAATCCAACATTTCTCGACCAAAAATCCAGTTTCACCTGAAAACATGATCATGAGAGACTCAGGAAAGACGCAGAGGCTCAGATAAAGATATAACTTTTTGTTTATTAGTGGCTATAGATAATGCTATTGGACCATAATCATAAAAAATGATAAAACAAGTAACGTTAACGCTACATCTCTGGTCAGCGGTCGGTTAACATCGGCATCGATTAGCGCAGAATGAGAAATGAGGAGCGGGAAAAAAACAAACCCGTTACTAACAACGTCTCCATGCGACAGAGCGAGACGTCACCGCACGAATGAGTCGAACGCGCGAAACACATCATCACGGTGAGCGGGAAATGGCGTCGGTGGCACTTCATCTGAGGAGAAATTCCAGAGTGATTCCTTTAGGATTCATACATTCTAATCCTGAGATCATCATGGCTCATGGGAAGCGGACGACACACACCACGACGAGAGTTGCTCCGAACACGACACCGAACAGCGAGCCGGTACGTGACAAGACGAAAACACGCCAGCTTGATTCAAGCAAAAATGTTCAGATTGAGACAAAATCCATCCGTTACAAACCGGTTCCTCGCGCTTCGATTTTAACAAAAATAGACCCGCCTCGCGATTCGCTTCATATCGTCTTATAAAAAACATCACGTGGGCGTATTTACAAGGGCTTAAACGTGACATTCTGAAGGTTTACAAAGATTCCGTTCTTCCGTCGAGACGGACTACGCAGTCGCCGGGGATCGTGGAAAGAGCGGGAAGAGAGAGAGGAAACTATAGAAACTTATTTCTGCTACGGAAAAGAAAAACAAAAGTAAGACATTTTAATCTACAATTCTCACAATGGCCAGTTTATAAATTTCATTTGCAAATCAGAGCTTGTTATTGCGAATTTACATCTAATTCTGGCATAGTTCACAATTACGATTTTTTTTTCGGCTTCCACCATAAAAAAAATTATTTCACAAATCTGACTGTTTTTCCTCACAATCACTAGCTTCAATCTTTTATTTTGCAAGTTTGCCTGTTATTGTGAGTTTACATCTCAGAATTAAGTTTTTTTTCGGCTTTCGGCATGGATTTTTTATAAAATGGCATTTATAACTTTTTATTTCACAAATCTGTCTTTTATTTCCACAATTGCGAGGTTGTCTCACTGAATTAAAACAAACAAAGCTAAATTGTCAATAATGAGTGACTTATCTCTCAGTGTATATTAAAAAGAAACATAAAAGGTAATTGTGACGTTTTATCTTAAAATTTAGATTTTTTTTTCACCTCATTGTCGCAAGCTTGTATCTCGCAATTTGAACTTTCTTAGTTTTTTATCTTCTTTTCACCATGGAATATATATTTTTTTTAAAGGTAATTGCTAAGTACTTTTTATCTCGTAATTCTGAGAAAGTTTATTGGTAACACTTTACAATAAGGTTCATTAGTTAACATTAGTAAATGCATTAACTAACGATGAGCAATGCATTAGTTACAGTGTTTATTAATCTTTGTTAATGTTAGTTAATACAAATACAGCTGTTCATTGTGCGTTCATGTTAGTTCACAGTCCATTAACTAATGTTAACTAATACAACGTTTGAATTTAATAATGTATTAGTAAATGTTGGAATTAATATTAACTAAGATTAATAAATGCTGAAGAAGCATTGTTCACATATTGTACATGTTAACTAATGTAGTTAACTAATGTTAACTAATGTACCTTATTGTAAAGTGTTACCGAAAATTCTTATGTTAGTCATACTTTCAAAAAGCATAATCTGTGATTTTGAGTGACAGTATGCACACCGGCGCGGTGACTGACAGCCGCACATTCTCCTCAAAACATTGGATTCATCCTCGCTGTGCCGTGCCGAGGCACAACCCACATAAAGTCGACAATAAGAGAGATGGTGACAGAGAAAAAACTGTGAACTGCAGCTTTTATGTTGACTTTTAAATATACAGTACTATTCATACACTATCTCTATTTCTACCATCTATTTTAGAACGTGTTTGGATGCAAGGGACCCTTACTGTGGTTGGGACCGAAAGCAGCGCCGCTGCACCACTATAGAGGACAGCTCCAACATGAGCCAGTGGTTTCAGAATATCACTGCCTGCCCGGTAAGGACCAGCCGTTTAAAGAGTCCACCACACTCACTGCTTGAAGCATGACCGAAGTTTCGACACATGTCCACCGTCTCCATAGCTCTCAGTCAGTCTCCCAATGCAGCTTTGAAATCTGTGTTGCGTGAAAGGTGCTATGCCGCATGATTGATAACATCACTTGAGGCAGCTGCTTTGTGGTCGTTATTTTTTAGGACTGAGATTCTGTACGCACCGAACCTTCAAATTCACACGTTTTTTTCTCATTAATTCCAGCTGAGGAACCAAACCGCAGATGGTGCATACGGGCCCTGGGCTCCATGGCAACCCTGTAGTCATGATGATGGCGAAGGCACCAGTACGTGTCTTTGTCGATCGCGAGCATGCGATAGCCCGTCCCCTCGCTGTGGAGGTAAAAACTGTGAGGGTCCCACCATTGAGGTGTCCAACTGTTCAAGGCGAGTAAAAAGTTGTGCTTTTTTTGTGCCATCCTGCATCCAAGGTGCTGAGACTAAATTGTGTTTTTGCTAGAAGTGGCAGTTCTCTCATCATGCGAGATACACTGCAGGAACACAGAGCACTTTAGCAAATTGCTCAGTGTTTTTTTCTTTCTTTTTCTGCAGGAATGGAGGATGGACTCCCTGGTCGTCCTGGGGCCAGTGCAGCACAAGCTGTGAGATTGGGTTTGAAGTCCGCCAGCGATCCTGTAACAATCCTTCACCCAGGCATGGCGGCCGGGTGTGTGTGGGGCAGAGCAGAGAACAGAGGTAAAAAAAGAGTCTTTTCTTTAAATAAAATAAACATAACTTGTAAAGTATCATCATTTTAGGTAATAGAATTAAGCAGCCTCAATTTATATTTGCTTTCACATGAGCAAGATTCTTTTTTTATGGACCCCTGAGATCCACTTTTAATATTTGTCAGAGTCTTTAAACCAAAAAAGTCATTTTTTAGATTTCAAATTTCACCCTCTGAAAAAGGTCATTTTGCTCTAGTGGTCTGACATTATTTTCCCATTATTTGCTCTAAACTATATTCTGTTACTTTTTACATAAGTGTTCATAGATCCCTATTCCTCAACTCTAAAAAGGACAAAAAGGAACTAAAAAACAAACAAAAATACTCCATATGACAATATTCCAAGTCTTCCAACATCATATGATACATCTATGTTAACAGATTCAAATTTTCATTACAATAGAGTAACAAAGGCAAATTATCACAGAGCCAACAATGTTCATAATATACAGTGCTAGGTTTACTGGACAACTACATAGATTAGGAAGCTGGAGAAAAGGTGAAATGCAAAGAATTAAAAGACATTTTGTGTGTGTACTGTATGTGGTTGTAGTAAACCCTACGTTACAGGGATATGTCCCAACAAAATTGGAAACATCCAAAATCATTGTCCTTGTGAGGGCATTTTTGGACCCCATGAGCACAACAGTTTATAAATCAGATTAAGTTATATGTCCCAAAATGCAGAAAGTTTTCTGTGATGGGTAGGTTTTATGTTAGGGGATAGAATACACAGTTTGTACACTATGAATATAAGCAATGGTACGAGAGGCTGTGCTGTATCGTGAATAAGTAACGGCTGAAGGGTATTGTTAGCCGTTACTAATTCACGATACAGCACTTGCCTCTGGTACCTTATTGCTTTTATAAAACAGTCACTACAAAATAAAAATATTAAAGTAAAAAAAAATTATTAGTGCAACTTTCATGAAGTAAAATCACTAAAAACCTTCCTTCCGCTGGAAAAAAAAGTAGTGACCGCGAACAGCAACAACGTTCCAATGTGTAGTATCAGAGAATGTCTAATTGAAGAGAATTGGCACTGGCTGGTTACTTCCGGTCTCTGGACTGGCTGCAGTAACATGTCTCTGTCTATGCGGGGGCGCTCACGGTCGAGTGCAGAATGAATAGGAGTCTATGGAGTTTCACGCCTAGAAATCCACTTTTCTCAGGATGTATTTTTTTGTGAAGTAATTTGAAAGTTGCATTCAAAAGGGAGGGCTAAGATAATACACTCCACTGAAAATTGCATTTTTAAGTTCACTTATCTGTTCTAAAAATCCGTTGTGATGACGTCACACAATAGCAGAATGCTAGCGTGTTCCGGCCAACAACGACCTAACCTGTAAGAAATCGAAAGGACATAAGTACTTCATTCGAATTTTGGCCTATAATCTATATTGAACTTGCGGAATCAACAATAAAATCTATGTTGATTCAACGAAAAGCAGGTGAAAGAGACACATTTAGCCGTTTAGCTCCATAGACTCATTCATTCTGCACTCGCCCGCGATCACCTCCAGTGGAATTCTAATGGAACTGCAACCAAGATGATGCACAATGGGGCTAATAGGAAGTGCCAAGTCTCTCCGTTACACGGGATCTGGTAATATGCATGATAGCTCAAATGAAAACAAGATGGGAAACTGCAGTGTTGCGCAGTGATAAATAGAACCATTGGGTGAAGCGGTCATAGCTGTGTTTTATCATGAATAAAGCACAGCTATTGACCAATCAGAATCAAGGATAGGAACTTACCGTTTTATAAAAATAATTACGTCTATGGAGTGTGTGTGTGTGCATTAAGTTAACATTTGCTTTGGTGCAACTGTTAAATAAAATGTGATGCAGGTTAGATGTTAATGTCATAGGTTCATCACACTTTTTCATATTATATGAGCTAACATTCTTTAAGCTAGCATTTCTTTTGAGTTTTATCTACTCAGTGCAGACCAACTTAGTCATGATATCAATGTGGCATATTTTTCACGCTCACCAGATTCTGCAATGAGAAGGTGTCGTGCCCTCAGCCCATCTTCTGGTCATCATGGTCACCCTGGTCCAAGTGCAGCTCAGAGTGTGGGGGAGGGGTGCACTCGCGCTCCAGGAACTGTGAGAATGGAAATAGCTGTCCAGGGTGTGCGCTGGTACGTACACCTGAAGTACACACACACAAACTGTAGCGTTGAAGCCTCCTGCTTGACCAAGATAACCAAATCAGCTCTCCTCCCAGAAAGATATGTGTGATGCACTGTAAAATATGTGTGATGCACTGTAAAAGTGGAGCTTATTTGTGATTCAAGATAGACTGAGTGGCCCTGACAAATCTGCCCAGAACACTGTTTCATTTTGAAAATATTGCAGTTCTAAAACTGTCATTTACTTTCCGCTGATCATCTATACCGCCTGCCTACGCCCCTTGTAGTTATTTACATTCCTCATCTTCAAAATGAAAATAAATAAAACAAATTTTTATAGTAATTTCATAACTAAATAATTATTCATTTTATATATGTGCTTTTTTTGTAGCCAAGGGAAGGTGTGCCTATTAAAAATGAACTTATCATATTCACTGTAGGGAAAGTCTTACAACTACTGTATATACTGTTTCCATTTGGATACATTTTTAAACTAAAAAATGTGATGCTAAAATTATGACAAAGTTTTTAACTGTGACGTAATAAAAAACTGTGGCATGCAGATTAATTAATTGAATATAATTGAATATAACCATATAAAAATACCATTAAATGATTTTAGGACAATGGTTTCTTATTTTGTGGAAGAGCAAACAATAAATCAAAACAGCATTCAGTTTCCCAAAATGCTCTTTTGCTCTTACGTTTTAAATCAGACAGATTTCTTTGCTCTCCAACTCTCTTTCAAGAGCTGCAATTAATTCAAATTTAATCGACTTAATTAGGACTCAAATTAACGTTCTTTGCAAAGAACTGTAACACCCCCTTGGGTGTCTAGGAGCCATTAAATTTTATTAACGGTTCACTGTGATGGCACTGAATGGCGAGCTGTGGAGCTTCACATAATGTTCCCTGTGTATGAGGAATGAGCAACTGGATGATGTCATCAGTGTGTCAATCTTCTCCCCATTGCAGGAGTACCAGGCATGTAATCTCGAGTCCTGTCCAGAGGTGCGTCGAAACACCCCATGGACCCCTTGGGTGCCAGTGAACATAACCCAGGGTGGGGCGAGGCAGGAGCAAAGAGTACGCTACATCTGCCGGGCCCAACTGGCTGACCCTCACGAGCTCCAACTGGGCAAGCGCAAGGTGGAGACACGCTTCTGCCCCAATGACGGGACAGTAACCTGTGAAACAGACTGTGAGTGTATAGATCCTTATTTCTCATGTACACCCACACCTAAATGAGCAGATATGACTTGAGTCAGCTGATACTGCTGACTTGATGACTATCAGGGTCACAGTTCAGTACTTGCCCACTTTGCGCATGTCGTACGCCACATTGATTAACTGTAGCATCCTGTCTAAACTCAGACGAGGTCAACCACTTGAGGTGCACAAGGAATCCATTAGAGACAAGAGTGTGTCAGAATTCACCTTGTGCATGTTGCTGTGACCAGAATGTTTTGTCATAGATGCTGTAAAACATAGCATGACATTGTTTTTTTTGTTTTTTTAAGGTAACCTTGAATTACACTGGAAAAGGCCGTTCCTTTAAATAATACATTACTTATAAAAGACTAAAGGGGCATTCACAAGAACGATAACTGTAGAGATAACTATATTTGCATCCACACCAATGGATGACAATGTTTTGTTTTTAATAAGCATTCTGCAGTTATGTCATCTACCACATTAAATGTGCATGCTCTTTAAAGTCAGGTGGATTCTGATTGCCTGACAATGTTTGTATTGTTTATCAGCTTGAAAAATTGTTCTGGGGTGCATTTCCCGAAAGCATCGTTAGCCAACTATAGTCGCAAATTCCATCGTTACCAATAGAGTTCAATGGAAATTGCGACCATCTTGCGACCATAGTTGGCTAACGATGCTTTCGGGAAACGCACCCCTGTTTGTGATTTCCAACTATATTTTCCTCTGCGTTGTTATCATTAAGCTATGGTGTGGACTTCGCTATTGTCATGGAATTTATTATTTCACATTTATTTACATAGCGTTTTATACAATACAGATTGTTTTAAAGCAACTTCATCGTAATAAATAGGAAAATAATTGAACCAGAGATGTAAATTTCACATTCTGCTGTAAAGCAGCTCTAAAATGACAGTAGTGTCAATACACTCACAGCAGTTCATTGTTAAAGCTACTGTGTAACTCTTTTGTTTTTTTCTTAGCTAAAAATACTTAGTTCTTTCTAAAATATATGTCCTCATTAATGTATATTTATTTCTTTCAAGTAATAAAGTATTCTCGTGAGTGTATAATATGCCATTGAAAATACATACAGATAAGGGGTTCTAATGTCAGTCGCCATGTGGCCCCTCCATCTTGAAAGTACAGTAGTCAAAGAGGGACATATCCGTTAATTCAAGCTTCGCCTTTCGCTTTTACGTTTGAGTTAACACTCATGGATTAGGTCGAACTGGAAGCCATGTTAATCTTGGACTACATTGGCCACCGTAGGAGTTAAAACGAAATCGGAATTGAGAGGAACAGAAACTAATATTCACTGGATGGTCATATACCTTTCCACCGCTAGATGGGGGTGAGAATCCCACAGTGTAGCTTTAATTCAGATCAATAGCTGTGTAAAGTTAATACATTATGAAACCATTCAATTCAGTTATGGTTATATTGGCAAACTGGTAACATGCAATTAATGTTTACAGCTCTAGTTGAGGAGCTTCTCAGGACACCTGGTGTCCGACTGATAGGCTCTGGCTGGTCTTCGTGGGAGACGTGGTCAACTTGTACTCAGGAGTGTGCCAAAGGCTATCGCACTCGCAAACGCACATGTACCAGTGCGGAAGGCAAAAGTATTCCCACCGCCTGCCGGGGATCTTCAGTAGAATATCAGGACTGCAATCCACAGCCCTGTCCAGGTAACACACACACACACACACACACAGAAACTCTCTTGTAAGCACAGACTCATTTACATAGGTACACACATTATTGACTCCCACATATGCTCATAATCAAGGTAGTTGCTCATCATGATGGGAAAGCCTCTGCTTCCATTAGAGTATCTGAAGCGTATGACTGATATCATTAGCTAATGGAAACCTGAAGCCCCATCGGGGCTGCTGTGGTCAAATTAAGAGGTTTTACCATAATTACAAAAAGACGTGAACTCAAGCTTAAATCGAATACCCCTGCCCCCCCCCCCTTTTTTTTAAGAAATCACACGATCATATTAACTTTCCAGTTAGCACCAGGACTTTAGGTGAAGTTTGTAATGAAATCGCATCAAACTGAATGTCTAAAATCGCTTGATTTTTTTATATTTAATAAAGAAAATGTGAACGACAAAACCAAGTTGCTTATTTTCTGTAGGTGGACAGGGAGTTACTTTTTTTGTTTCAGTGTTTTAAGCGTAATGCTACAGTATGCTATTGCTAGTGTTTTTGAAAATGCTAACAGACAGTTTGAGAATGCTAACGGACAGGTTAAGGAAGCTAACAGGCTGGTTAATGGTTCTAACTGACAGTTTAAAGATTCCAACAGAGAGTTCAAGGGTGCTAACTGACCGTTTAAAGGTGCTAACAGAGATTGGGCATGAACGGACAGATTAGGTATTAAGGTGTTAACAGATTGTTAAGGGATGGTAGCAGACAGTTTAGTGATGCTATCAGACCATTTAGGGAGTCTAACAGTTCAACTGTGCTAACAGACAGTTTAAGGAGGTTAACAGTTTAATGGTGCTCACTGAGATAGTTTAGTGTGCTGCTAACAGACAGTGTAAGGGTGGTGTGTTTTGGAAGTGCAGGGTGACTAATCACCTTGTAAGTTCCCAACAGATGGTTTATGTGATTCTTTAGACATATTGGCAGATACTTGCCAATGCATTGTCCGCTCTAAACTCTCACTGAGTGTGACAAATGAACATCACCCACACAGTATTTGCTATGTATTGGCTCTACTCAGACAAGACAAGGAACAAAGATTGAAATAATAAAGTGGAGGGGAAGGGGGTAGGGCACATGGATTTGTTGTAAACCTTTTCTTCTAAAGTGTTGGAAAAGTGACACAGAAGCGAAGACCAGGAGAGTTGGTTGTATCTTTAACAGGATTCTTTATTGCAAAAACAAGCTGTAGGTAGCTGCAGTCATCGCCAAGTCTGCTTCGTCCAAAAATTGACTAAGGAGTATACTGTGCATTGTAGTTGATATACCTTTCAAGGGGGAGGGGTTACTTAGAGGTGGAGACACTCTGAAACAAAGCATGTTGATTCAGATGGTTACCTGATTTCACCAGCATAGTGTAACTCATAGCCTTGAGATGCTAATCCAGTCAGCTCGATTAGATCAACAAAGGCCCAGATGAACTTTGAGAAGTGACAAGAGGTTAATCAAAATGGAAAACATTGTGCAGAACTTTCTGTTAGAATACTATTGTATTGGAACCTAAATTAAACATTTTAATAAATTTGTAACGCTACATTCCCCCCCCTTTGAGAGTCTAATAACTCGCAAACTACAAATTTAGACAATTACAATGCCATTCTTGTAACTTCTGATTGATACAAGCACATAACTCATGCCCTGTGTTTGCTTTTCTGTAATTGCATGCAAACACAGAAAACAAACATGCAATTAGGGTCCATGAAGTTCTTACGGATCAGTCTTTTCTGGTTGGAACTGTGATTTGGCATGATTCATTTGTTGAATGAAAAACTTGATACTGTGGACGCATAGATAATATGGCAGTGGATCAAACAATAACATAATTACTATTTCCTTTATCTACAGCCAGGGTTTACCAATCAAGTTTACGAACCATGAAGAATTATCTTCAGTCATCTGGTGTAATTTAGCTGAAAAATCAAGAATGTCTTGTTGAATTTTTGGTCAAGTCCCCTGTTGGATCCATTAACCCAGTGCACAGCATTCAGGGCCAATAGTAGTGCAGGCTCCTCCTTGCGTTGTAATAATGTAATCCAAGGTCATTCTTGTTGTGTAAGATCATTATCTTGTGCGAAGCGAGTGTGTCCGTGATGTAACCCAGGGCGGCCCAAAGCCGTATCATTGGCCAATTTCTGACTTGGGTTAGATTTTTGCACGAAGCAGACTTGGGAATACTACCGCGATGCGAAAGCATTAAATAACCCTGCTTAAAAGATACACCCGAGTATCCTGGTCTTTGCTTCTGAGTTTCCTACTCTTTAGAAGAAAGGAGTTCACAACAGGTTCAAACACATCACTGACATCAGCCAACCATTTTAATCATCGTTTTGACCTCGTGTACTGCAATCCGACGCCTGGCTTCTCTCTCAGAGTGTGAGGTTGCTGGACTCGCTGTGATTGTGATCGCTCTGCCTTCACACTTCAGTCATGCCCCAGTACACACATGCTAATCCACTGAAGTTAAACGATGCTTTCTAGTGCAGAGAGAAGGAGCCACCCCTAACCTTCTCCTCCATAAGTCTGATGAGACGTCGAGAGGATGGTGGCAGGGCCTGTTAAATCGGGAGGACACTTCAAAACAACAAAGCTTCTATCCTGGCCAGAGATGGAAAACCAAGTTTAAAGTGCTAGCTGTGATTTGGAACATGATACCTGGTTTCTAGCTGGTAGAAAATCTTGAACCAAAAAACAAACGAGTAGGTTATACCAGCTTAAGGTTTCAAGATTTCAAACATCTGCTTAATGTGTAATTTTCAGAAAAACTAAAAAAGAGAACAGAAAGTGAACAGCTGGCGTTCGCTGTAACAAGTCTCGAGTGCTCGGTGAGGAGCTTTGTGGGTCAAATAAAGCAGTTTTGAAACAGACCCTTGCGACATTCTTTCCTGCACTCTGAATGTCTGGATCAACATCACATTCCATAACAGATGTTTGCTTGCCTTGTCCGCCTTGTGCAAGTTTAAAATCACTTTTGTATTGTTTTGTGTGTTTGCCTGTTTGATGCTGCTTTATTTTTATGTTCGGTACATCGTGTTTGCATCCTCCGCAATGTCTTTCTTGTTTGTGTTGCATTTTTGTCCGCTATCTGATGCTTGGATGATTGTGTCCCCCCGCTTGCCTGATTGTTTTGTGTTTGTCTTTGTATGTCGTATTTGTTTGTGCGTGTTTGGTCTGTGCAGTTAACGGCGCCTGGTCTTGCTGGTCGTCATGGTCGCAATGTTCAGTGCCCTGTGGAGGCGGGCACTATCAACGAACGCGCACATGCACCAGTCCCACCCCTGCCAATGGAGGGGACATCTGCATCGGCTTGCACACAGAGGAGGCCCTTTGCAACACACACACATGTGATGGTAAGATCAGCTCCAATTCAAGACTATGAATGAGAAAAAAAACTATGCTTTAAGTGAAACAACAAAAAAACTCAATGTTTTCCAAATTGAGCTCTACCTCTGTCTGTAAGTAGAATATAGTTGATTCTCAATGTGTCATCTATTCATCAACAGCCATTATTACCACAAATCAGACACATGCAGTTTCAACCCTACTGAAAAGTCAAGCGTAAATTAGCATGGTTGAGCAGCATTGTGTTTGCCAGCAATCTCTGAGGCTGATCGACCAGGGAAATTGTGCTGGTTTGATAGTTCACTCAAAAATTACAATTCTGTCATCATTTACTCAATCTCATATCATGCCAAAACTATGACTTACTTTCCTCACGGGAAATCAAAAGAAGATATTTGGAAAAGGGTCCCAGTGTTTTTGTCCATAGACTGAAATGTTTTGTGTTCAAGAAGAAAGTCAGCGAGTGTGTAAATTATGACAGAATTTAAATTATTCTGAAGAACTTTACCCTTTTAACTCTTTTCCTGCCATTGACTGAAATTTCTGAAATGTGTTCACTGTTATACGGTAGGGAGTATGTTTACACAAAGAGTACAGAATCTCAGAATCAAAACACAGGCAGAAAAATAAGCAGAAACAAATGATAGAAATGTAAATGAACATTAAATGGCATATAATTCAAAACTATCTAACGCTACAGAATAAATTGTTGGCTCAGAAAATGGTATGGGACTGTGCAAGCCTTTGGGTTGTGAATGGAAGCAATCTACCAGATCGCTTCCATTTCTCAGCCCGATCTTTAACAAAAGCGGGATTTTTCGTAGTTTTTTGTTCAAAATGTTTTTTTTTAAATAAAAAGTACCCACATTTAAGT
>JAOTRC010000043.1:10186261-10196604 GCA_027497675.1 Cyprinella lutrensis
ACCCACATTTAAGTGTTGACAAAAAAAGAATGTATTGTGGGGTTTTTTTTATATTGCATTTTCAAATAGTCATATAACAAAATATTCTGGGGGCCATAAAAGTTTTGTGAAAATTATCTAAAAAATTATCTAAAAAGCTTAAAAAAAAAAAACGCTGGCAGGGAAAGAGTTAAGAAGCCAGTTGATAACAGCTGTGTCCACAACACAAGAAATGCGGGTCTTTTCAGCAGGGTGGTTTATTTATGACCAACTGATCATCACTGTATTGAAGGCATGATTTCAGACCTTTCAATCATCAGAAACACACTCTTTAGATTCAGAGAGGGGCTTCTGGGTCCTCCAGGCTGCAGATGGTACCATATGTGAGCTGCATGCATATGGAAGGGTGCTGGGTGCAAGCAGACTCTGGCAGTGCAAAGCTCTGTTGTCACATTCTGTTGCCTTACAATAATCAATTTAAATTCATGAAGAATCTCAAATACATGCTGTCAATGGCAGATCATGAGTTTAATTAACAACTAAACAAAAATAAGAGCCTTTATTCCAGTTCATATTAAGAGCAAACTCAGAAGGTACGGTAGAACATTCCATCTCAGTCTTTTATAAACTTCCATTTCAGTTAGGGTGCTGCCTAATAAATTCTGTATGATATATTGTTTGCTTTTGGAAAATAAAGGGCTACCTTTTATTATTTTTAACTGTGGATCTGCATTTTACAAAATGCCAGGATCTCCTCTGAGGCTAGTGACTTGGTATTGATAATAAAGTCTTTTAGATTCAATCAGTTGGCCCCAGTTGCCCCCCTTCATGAATGACACATTTTTTAGGCTCTGAGAGAATTTCAAGACTGCATATGGTCTAGACAAGCGTTTTAAAAGCTGGAACATGAAAGGAATATGTATATTTACAGATCAGATTTTCCCAGCAAACAAATACATTTGAAATCAAAGTAAAGTTCTTGGTACACTTGCTCTGTAAGTGTTGCCTCAGACTGTGATTATTTTTGCCTCCCCGTGTGACTCTGGTGGTGTTTGTTTCATGTACATGGGTGGTCCGCTCTGGTTAGATTGCCTCCTGGACTGTGAGGATGGCCAAAATTGGAGCGTTACATTTAAAAGAATAGTTTACCCAGAAATTTTTTTGATGTTATGATGGATTTTCGGTCTTCCTTGCACCTACAAAAGGAGAAATTGTAAATGTACTTTTTTTGTGGGGACTGAGCTTCAAAAAGCACCCAACAGTGTCATAAAAGTAGAATTTAAGCCATTGTTACTGATAATCTTCTCCATTGAGCTGTTAGTGTTTACCACATACGTCACAGTTACGTATGTAACCTTAGTTCCCTGTGTTGGAAACGGAGAGGTTACATTGGATGATGACAAATTGGGTTTCGTTAAGAGAATACACATATGGCCCAGAGGGATACATAGCCTGCACCGCTACAGATGTCTGTTGGTGAGGCGCCATGCACTAGAGCCCAAGAGGACACCACACTCTGGGTGGAGTGGGCAGTCACACCAAGGGGACATGGACGACCTTGATGCTGGTATGCCAAAGCAATGATGTCCACTATCCAGTGAGACAACATTTGTTTGGAGAGAGCCTTTCCCTTCAGCTTCACACCATAACAGACAAAGAGCTGGTCTGAGGTCCTAAAAACACTGCGTTCTGTCTACATAGGCGCGGAGGGTGAGTACTAGACGACCAGTGGGTCTGCCTCCTCCAGGGGCAGAGCTTGCAGTTTCACCACCTGGTCCTGGAAGGGAGTGGTGGGAACCTTGGCCACATACCCAGGCTGGGGTCTCAGGATGACATGAGAGTAAGCTGGCCCGAATTCCAGGTACGCTTTGTCAACGGAGAATGCTTGCAGTTCCCCTACCCTGTTGACGGAGGCCAGTGCAACCAGCAGAGCTGTTTTCATGAACAGCAATCTAATCTCCACTGATTGCAGAGGTTTAAATGGAGCACTCTGCAGGGTAGTTAAAACAGCTGTAAACCAGTGCATCCATGCTGACCATGGCCTCGGTCAGAGAATAATACAGTTCGCAATGGTCTGGTCCCAAACTGGTCCCAAAGATGCTGAACCAACTGGGGATGGAGTCGCCATTCTCCAGGGAGGGGCTGAAGCCGTGAGAGCTTGTAGGCTCCACAGTTCAGGGCTCCGGGAATATAAATGGCTCAAAGTGACCTCAGATGCTTCTCACTCCATATGAGGAGGTGGCGGGGAAGTTGCAACGTACGGTGAGAGCGTAGACCACTTTGATGGTTGATGTACGCTACAGTGGCGGTATTGTCTGAGCGGACTACGTGAATACTCACGTGGGGTACGTGTTGACCCTTGAGCAACGCCGGGAAGCGGTGCAGAGCAAGATATACTGCCAGCAACTTGAGGCAATTGACATGCCACAGGCTCTGGGGTCCTGTCCAGGTCCCCACGGCAGCATGGCCTTTGCACATGGCGCCCGGACCCGTGGTGGAGGCATCTATTAAGACAACAAAATGCTGGGAAGCTCATTCCAGGGGCACTCCAGCACGTAGAAAACCACAGATTCTACCACAGGGAGAAGGTCTGACGGCAGATTGGAGTAACTGGTACTTGGAGGGTGCTGTGTTGCCATGCCCACCTCGGTACTCGGTCGCAAAGCTAAAGCTGAAGCGGTCTCATATGAAGCAATCCGAGCGGTGTTGCCATGGCTACAGATGCCATATGCCCCAGGAGCCTCTGAAATAGTTTTAGTGGAACCACACTCTTGCCCTCGAATTGTCTCAGGTTAGTCAGTAGTGCTCTTAAGCTGTGCAGATATGGCGACCAAGTTGATGTCCAAACCAAGAACCTCTGCACAGGGCAAAGTTTGCTCTTTTCCCAGTTGCCGGAGCACTAGGTCCCTGTGTTCGCAAACCTGGTCTCGAGAGTGAGCTAGTATCACCCAGTTGTCAAGATAGTTCAGGATGCGAACCCTGTGTTCCCGAAAGGGGAATAAGGGCTGCCTCAATGACCTTCCTGAAGACGTGAGGAGACAGGGCTAGCCCGACAGGGAGAACCGCGTACTGGTATGCCTGCCCCTCGAAAGCAAACCGTAGAAGCGGTCTGTGCCGAGGGAGACATGGAAGTAGGTATCCATTAGGTTGATCGCTGCAAACCAATCCTGGGTGCGCACACATTCGAAAATGCATTTGGCAGTGAGCATCTTGAATGGCATCCTGTGAAGGGAGCGGTTCAGCACGCGCAGGTCCAGGATTGGCCGTAACCCACCCGATTTCTTTGGGACAATAAAGTAGGGGCTGTAGGAGCCGGACCTTATTTCAGCTGGATGGACAGTCTCGATCACACCCTTCACCAGTCAACCTCTGCTCTCATGATAGGATGTGGACGGCATAGTGGCATCATCTGCGCCCTGACAGAGGAGGCCAGGGAATAAAAGATTCTCCCCCGGCCCTCCACCGGGGGAGGAGTGGTCCTACTACCATCTCCTGAGAAGTGAAAGTCATCCCTTAAGCATGGCTGAAGCATGGCAGTCATCTCGGGATCAGGCTCGGCAAATGACTTCACACCCGAAGGCGTCAGCGCTGGCGAGTCTTCACTCAATGAATCTTGCCCACCATGTGATTCAGCGACAGACATCGCTGCATCCCCTATAGCGACAAAAGGAAACTCGCGGGGCATCCAAAGATGGACCTGCCGGAATCCCCTGAACACTAACGGGCACCGTCACTGGAGGAGGTGAGGAGCACGGACAAATAGTCGGTGCCTTGTTCCAAACCATCACCTTTTGGTCACCCTGGCCACCAGCCGAAGTACTAGCTCTAGATTTAGAGGAAGTAGATCAGGGTGCTGATGAGGGGACTCTCACTCCTGCGAGATCATTGAATCTCGACCGTAGTGACCCGATGGTCAAGTTCCCACAGAGAGAACATGAGTCATCCACAAGCGCTGCTCTAGCGTGATCAATGCTCAAACACACTAGACAGTGCTCAGAGTCAGACATGAGTCTACTGCAACCAGAAGTTCACAGACAAGGCATCTTTAAAAAGACGTTCCGCATGCAAGCTCTTGTGAGAGGAAACTCATTGTTGAAGCGCCCAGGGAGAAACACACTCACTGGCAAACAACTCCATAGATAAGCAGCAAGTGTGCACTTGCTGGGAGATCGCCATCACACCAACACCGGAGAATCTTGCTCATCTGTAAAGCTGACAGTTCAGAGATGGTTTGTGGAGTGAAGAATAAACTTAGCTCTGAAGCGAAAACATATTTGGATGTTGTCAGTGCCCTACTTTTATACCCACAATCTGGGGCAGAGTTGTGCCATGCAAATTCCGCAGACCCATGGCATTCCTTTGCCATTGACTCGTTTTGTAATACTCGAAGTTGATAGGCTTTCTAAGCGAAACTCCATTTGTCGTCATCCATAACTCGGAGTGACAACGAAAGGGAACTGAATGATTTTAACCGACTCCTTTTGAATATTTTTTTCAATATTTGAATTGCGCAAACTTATGAGTTCTGTTTATTTTGGTGCATGACAGAAGAAAGTTATAGAGATTTGGAATGACCTGAGGGTGAAGAAATGATGACAGAATGTTAATTTTGGGGTAAACTCTTTCTTTAAACCCTGTGCTTGTGGCCGTGTCTATGTGCAGGTGGATGGATGGCCTGGTCGCTGTGGTCTGAGTGTGACGACTCAGGCCTGCAGCTGCGCAGTCGAGTGTGCGGGGCTCAGTCCACGCCATGTGTGGGAAACAGCTCCCAGCACCGAGACTGCAATGAGATCCCAGGTGAGAGAGCACTATAGTTACACTCTCACATATATTCACACACTGTCCAGCTATTCCATTATGAAGCTAAGCTTTTCCCAATTGTGATGTTATTGCAATGTTTTATTAAATAAACATACACTTTAAAACCCTGTCAAACTCACTGTTGTTTTTAATAGATTAGATGTAATATGTTTACTTGTGCTTATTCATTACTCTTGCTCGAGGAGTGGAAGTGTTCAAAGTGAAGAAGTGAACGCACCCAGCCTGTAAGAACGCGAGTTACCAGAGCGGAATACCAAGTGAATCAGGCACTCTAATTAATATTAATGTTATGCCACAAGGCAGACTCGCATCCAATTTCTCTCCAGTTTTGGGAAAAGGGTTCCAAATCCTGAGGTGTCTTAGACGATGATGAGATCAAGGAGAATTGTGCATCTCAATCCAAACATCTCCCACCCACACTCATCTCTGTTGTTTGTGGAGATTTCAAATAGAGCTTGAAAAGACTTTATTGCAGCACTGAAAAACACATTTGATTTAAATGCACATCATTACCTCAACCAAAATGAAATATTTACTCTAAACGAGTATTTTAAAACTAGTTTAGCTATGTATATCACAAATTTGCATGCAGTTGATTTTTACTGACATTGTTGTTTATTCTTGAATACTTGGGTTGTTTGAAGACTGCAAATGGCAGAACAGCAGTAATAATTTCATCAATTTTATGTGACCCTACTGACTGCGAGCCTTTGATGTGATTTCCTACACTTTATCACTGCGGCCCTGCTCATCCCTCAGGCATAAAACACGAGACTGTCTTCCTCATCACTCAGGTCTACTGCTCTTTGAATCGCCTCACTTCCAGGAAGGTTGCTTTTGAATGAAGAGAGTGGAGTGATACAGTATAAGACGGGGAGTGATTGACATTTTGGCTCCAATTCAACAGTTGAAGGAAAAAGAAGGAAGTGTGTAATAGGCCAGTCACATTAGATTGTTTCTTGCATCAAGTCTGCTCCATTTATAAATGGTCGGTTTATCATCAAATTGTTGACTGCAACTCAAAATTTTTGGTCATAACCAAAAATTTGGCAGCAGAAGAGACCAAAAAATAGACACTAAATGCATTAATAAAATAAACTGCAACTAACCATGTAATTGTGCATAGTTGTAATGGCAAAATATATAAGCTTATTAAAAAGGAGGAAGACATTTACATGTTTTTTTAATGATGACATCAAGGCGGCACATCCATTTTATAAGGATAAAATGAATAATTTTTCAGATTGTCAGGCATTTGAGGTTCATGGTAATATTTGACACTTTTTCCTTACGTTTATATGAAAAAAAAGTCGTCACTTGATGTCTAAAGTAAAATTTATATGCATACATGTGTTTGGCAGAGTAGAGCTTCAGATGTGTATCTAAAGCAGAAATTCATGCATTCCCTGGGAATTGAGCCCATGACATTGGCATTGCTAGCGCCATGCTCTACTGCTTGAGCTACAGGAATTTCGATCCTGAAGCAAAACTAGTTGACAGCTACTGCTCTAGATGGATGTCTATGACCATTCCGATGCATCTCGAACCACGATCGTTGAGTTTGAAGATACTGTTTCAAGTTGAATTATATGCCACATCAGTTCAAGATGCTTAGAAAGAGCTCACGGCCATTGCTCATCCTGTGTGAAGAGTCCCTAACTATACACCTCCTTCTTTTCACAGCAATTCTCCCGGCATCTAGCTATGAGAAGGACCGGCAGTGTGGAGGTAAGTGCTTCGACAGATGTGTTTGTATAGTGTTCACCGCATGTTGGTATGCGCTTGTGCATGTACTCTCGTGAATGCTCAAAGACATGTAGCAGTGTGCTGCTTGTGTGTCATGTTTCACGTCAGCTCCTTTTCATCCAGAACTCAGCAAGAAATGGAATCGATAACCAGGTTTAAGTGAGTGAACTTCATTCACATTGCTGATCTTTTTTTTTTTTCATGTGACGTGCTCCCAAGCACAGGTGCGCTGCCTTTCCAGTGCATGCACCAGATGAAAAATACATGAGGGGGCACAACGGTGCCTTTTAGGTTGCGAATCCACGCCACATTGGGCAGTGGCTGCCTTCAGAGATCACGCCGCAGTGCCAGTTTGGTGTTTCTCCAGGTGGCAGCACATATTACACATCAGTGTCCGGCAGTGGCATTCTCCTGAGTGATCGTTGTCCAATTAGATCAGTTCATGGCGGGGGTTTGGCGCTCACTCTCCTCAATCACATTTCGCGCTCATTATGGGTCAGACCAGCAGGATGCCTGGTCCATCACATCGACCGGCTAATCACAGCACTGTCACTTGGTACTGCGTCATTCAGCCAGATGCTCTCAAGCACCTGCCCACCACTGTTTGATGGCTACAGACATGTTGTGTTAATGATGAGAGATGTAATGGTGCTGCATCACAAAGTTTCCACTGACAAGGTTGACTATATTATATATACAGTAAAAAGCATATTTAGTCAAAGGTCTGGTTGAGAGTGACATCATATTACAGTTATTTGCAGCCAAATGGTTACTGTAATATTGCCTTGTCTTGTTTTCCCAGGGTTCACTCTGCTTCACCTGATAGCTACAGGGGTGTCGTGCTTCCTGGGTGCCGGTTTGTTGTCCTTTCTGGTGTATGTGTACTGCCAGAGGTTCCACAAGCCCTCGCAGGAGTCTGCCGTCATCCACCCAACCACTCCCAACCACCTCAACTACAAGGGCAACACCACACCAAAGAATGAGAAATACACACCCATGGAGTTCAAGGTCAGTGCTGACACCCTGGTCACACTTTTCTTTTCGTCATTACACTTTGTACTGCCATGTTATTTTGCTAATTTGTTGTTGTGTATCATGTTGCTGCACTTAGTCTTACCCATATTAGATGTACACCCCTGGGCAAAACAAAAGGGGCAACCCCAAAATGGCCAAACGCTAAGCTTTTAGTAGTCTTAACCAAACATTTCTGGTCAGGAAATTAGCTACATTCAGTCAAATGCACTACTTAAAAAATAATTGCTGTCTCAGAAAAACATCAAATAGAGGACATTTTTGGCAGAAGAGTAATGAATCACAATGAAACAAACTGCATGGTGATGCTCCAGAGCGGTGTCTTCTGGAAAAAAAAAAATATCTGGACAGAAATGTGTAATAAATATAGAATAAATGCATGTCTACCACAGTGAGGCATGAAGGAGTTGGGGAGCCTCTTTAGCTGCTGGTATTGGTGAGCTGCTTCACCATGCCACAAATGAAAAGTGGTTATCTAAACAGGAATGATCAAATCTTATTTTTAAACAAGACAAATCCTGCTCAAATTGCAAAGACAACCAAGACCAAGTCCATCAGGCTCATGTTTTTCCTGGTTTGAGTCCAGATTTTAACCCCATAGTGAATATTTGGCCATTGAACAGCCATTAAAATTGAGTGGAACAACACTGACCCCTTTCCTGTAAACAGCTGTCTGCAAGTTGGGAAAGGCTATTCCATGCTAAATTACTTTATCTAGAGTATTATACAGTATTTCCTGACCAGTGATTGAGTTGTGATTAAGACCATTAAAAGACCATTATTTAATCTTTGCCATTTTTTTTTGCCCAGGAGCAGTCCGTTGCCCATATCATAAGGAATTACCTCTGATTCTATTGAGTGATTGATAACTGAAGTGTAAATAGAAGGAATTACATTATGTGGGGATGTTTTGCATGAAGCAGGGAGGCTTTTTGATTTGTCATGGATGTGTTTTGATTTCATTAGCTATAACGAGGTGTAACATCCTTGCACTGTCACATATTGCAGTTATCAGCGGCTATTTGCTACAGTCATGCATATTTTTATTTACAATGTGCAAGACTTTCAGTAAAATGTGCAATGAATTATGGTGGCTTACATTGTACTTGATAAAAGTTGGTGGGGGGGAGGAGGGGCTACTTCTTGTCGGTATTGGCCTGATGTGTCCCAAATGCACTCTGCGGTCCATGAAAATAACTAATAGTTGTTGTTATTGTTGTTTTACTTAGACTTAGATCCGCCTGCGCCATGCGGCGCATTGGGCGCTAAGCAATCTCCAGCGGGCTCGATCAGTCGCAACTGTTTCGGCTTCGACCCATGGTAGGTCAACGGCGCGTAAGTCTTCGATAAATGCACGCCGCCATGTTTTCTCGGGTGTCCTTGCTTCAGTTCTTCGGTCTGTATATTTCCTTTTTGCTGACATGGTTACGGTATGGGACTGAAAACAACGTTGTTGGAAGATGTTTGGAGATGCTTGTCTACGATTTCCTGGTCTCACTCGTATAGATGGCTGTGGGGATGACGATTGAATTTAGAAGTCGGATTTTTGTTTAATAGCCGCACAACCGTCGAAGCCGACTCACGGCATCTTGGTCTGAGTCGCCGTCTGCCGTCACAACACTGCCGAGAAAAGTAAACTTATCAAGGCTGTTGGTCAATGTATACTTCTGTAAGTGTGCATACAGTATATACCAAGGATCTATACCAAGGATTTTGCTCTTGGACGTGTTTATCTGGAGTTTTTTCGCTTCACTTTCCATCACAGCCGTCAGCTTGCCGGGTGATAGTTGAATAGATCAGAGGAATGCAATCTCATTCACGAAATCTAAATCCGCAAGTCATCCTCTTCTCGCTGTGGCCGTGTTCGCCATGGGTGAAGGTATGTTGCATGACAAAGTACAAATTGAGAAAAAAAAGGAATGGCAACAGCACATAGCCCTGCCTTACTCCCATGTCAATATTGAAGAATTCAGAGCAGCCTTGGTCGGTGCGGATGCAGCCACTCGATTCATGATAAACGTTGCGGATGAAACGAAATCGGGATGCTGTTGTTTTAACAAATGACTAAAAGAGAAAAATGTGTCAGTAAAATTTACTTTATCTTTTTAAGAAGTTAATTAATTTTAGTGAGGACTAATTCTGCATGATTTATCACAATTTACATGTTATCGCACTTAAACTGATTTGGCTCAACGCGATTGTGAAATCGCAAAGGCTGTAATTATTTTAAATGCGCGGCTTGTCATTGATGTACGGCTCTGTAAAAGCTCCTCCATCTGAAAGCACTGTGAGTATGAGTCTCTTATAATGTGCATTTGAAAAAGCAACGCACGTCAAACATGCATATAATGGCATGTCTGCGTGAGAGCGCCCTCTGGCGTTCAAATGAAACATACCAATCAGCCGCACTGCACTGACAAGCTGAGAATAAAATAATCGCAGCCTTCATTGCGATTAATTGACCAGCCCAAGTAAGGACGCATGAATTTGGTCAAAATTGACAGTACAGACATTTATAATGTTACAAAAGATTTCCATTTCATGATTTTTTTTTTTTAAATCTATTCATCAAAGAATCCTAGAAAACATGTTCAGTATGACGGTTTCCTCAAAAATATTAAAGGGATACTCCACTTTTTTTTTTGGAAATAGGCTCATTTTACCACTCCCCCAGAGTTAAACTGTTTTGTTTTACCGTTTTCGAATGTATTCAGCCGATTTTCTGATATTTAGAAGAATATCAGTAACCAGACAGTTTCTGGTCT
>JAOTRC010000043.1:10289601-10306379 GCA_027497675.1 Cyprinella lutrensis
ACTGAGGTCAAGCACACCTGAATTAATCAAATTGTCCAATAATGGCAGACAGGAAACAAGGAGCTGGCTGAAGTTCAAGAAGTAGTGCAGTTGTGCATAGTTGTCATCGCCTGAAATCATTCCAAAGTTGGATCCAAACTATGATTGAGTATTTGGTATGATTTAGATATAACTGAAGTACAAGTTTATGTGAGGTATTATGTTGCTAAAGAGATTTGTCTATAATCTAGATCTAAACAGTGCCTGAGCTCCAAACATTATCAGGAATGCTATTCCAGAATTTATGAGTCAAATGTGTAAAAGCTCTACCTCCTTTAGTAGACTTTGATATTGTATCTATTATCAAAAGTACAGAGCGTTCTGACCTTAAAGAGCGTGATGGAAGACTGGTTACATTCAAATAAGCTAGTTTAGGGCTTTATAGGTAAGCATAGCCTATTTTATAATCGATATGGGACTAAATAGTTAGCCAGTGTAGAGATGATGAGATATGATAGGTAGATCCTGGTTAGAACTCTAGCAGCTGAATATTGGACTAACTGTAGCTCATTTTTTGAGCATGTAGGAAAACCACCTATTAGTGCATTACAGTAATGAAGACAGTAGGTAACGTTTTCCATAATGTTTATAAGGTGGAATATCACTATATTTGTAACATGGGAAATATGATTTTCAAAAGACTGGCTGCTGTCTAAAATTACACCAAGGTCTTAAATTGTAGAGGATGAGAGATAGCTATCCACTTTGCCATTAAATGATCCCATAATGCATAGCAAACCTACTACTCGTACTATCTACAATCAGGTTCTTCTGAAAAAGTTGCATATTTAACCATATGATGTGGTTTATTTTTTTTTTTTTTTTCTGCCGTAGGACATGGACGATGAGGCCAGAGTAGGAGAAGCTCTCACTAAGACCATTGTGTGTGCCCTGAAGAGCGCCCCCAGCTTAGACAACGACGACCACTGGCTCAATCCCACTGAGGTATTCAGTGAATAAGAGAAGATTTATTGAAGAACTGGCCTGAAATCTCAATAAAGCAGTGAAAGTTCACCAAAACCAAGTTTCGCACTAAACCCCACGTAGATGTTGAAAAAATGTTTCTGTAATTTAATAAGATAAATGTAATGTGTAGTCTTTTGTTCTACAGAGGGTGTTTGTGCTCAGATCATTATTTAAATGTTGAAATAAACAACATGGACATCAACGATATATTTTATTCACCATCGTATTCTTATAAAAATATTAAGCGCTAAGGAGTATACACCAAATCAGCAGTTTAGAATTATTTCTGAAGGATCATGTGACACTAAAGATTGGAGTAATGACGCTGAAAATTCAGCCTTAAATTACATTTTAAAATGTAAAAAAAATATATATATTTTAAAAATGTAATTTCACTCTATTACAGTTTTTTGATGATATATTCTGTAAATGTGAGCATAAGGAACTTCTTTAATAAAAATATAAAATCTTACAAACCCCAAATTTTTGAATGGTAGTGTATAAAAGAAAATGACATATCATTTTAAGATTTTTAAAATTAAATACGTGTAAATATTCCTTGTAGTTTCTCAGTTGATCTGACCTCATAAAATGAGAATCTATAATAGGGATCATATCAAAACAACATTAGGTTTATAACCAAGTTTTGATGGACAAGAGAATGTTTGAAACTTAATTATTTTATCTGATGTTTATCTAGAATTTGTTTTTGTTTTTTAAAGGAATAGCTTATGGGAATATTTATGTAATAAATAATGAGGTCATATTTACACATGCAATTTCAAACCCGTGTGTTATTTTTAAAACGAGACATTTTGAGGATCTCTTCAGGGCAGAATGACAGTGATATGATTTGTGAACTCTTCTAAAGCAAGCCATATAGTATATAGATAGTTTTGTGTGAGAAACAGGTTGATTATTGGTTTGGAAGTACAAAGGTGACAGAATTACATATTTTTTATCTTTGTGTCTTAGGACAGAGTTTCTTCTCATGATGAAAACATGCAGTATTTGAACCTAGCAGTAAAGGCCCATCTGGATAAGAGGACAGACCAACCTAAAGCAGAGGCGGGAAAACGGGATTCCAGTGGACTGTTAAAGACTCCAGAATCCACTTTTGTCATTCCCTTCGGACCTCAACTCATTCCTGTTGTTTTGGCTCAGAAACCTAAATGCATCTACCCAAAGGACACATCTTCGTTCAAGTACAATGAACCCTCACAACCAGAACAGAGAAGTGACAGTGAAATTTGTCAGAGATCTGGTCAGCATGCACACCAGGAAGTTGAAAGCTCAGGATCCGCACATGGAGCTGCCGATATGCACCTATCCACCAATGACTTGCTAGAGTTCCTAGTACACCCTGATGTCATCGCTCAAGTTACAAGGCTAATCATGTGCCGACAAAGAGAACTTCGGTCTTAATTTATACCGGATGAACAGTACTTTTATAAATAAAAGATCCGATGCTGATTATTCTTTATTAAACGAGTCTTTCTGTACAAATAATCACATCAATTGTTTAATACTCCATAATCCATTTTAATACTTAAAATGTTTTCCAGACCCAAAATAATTAGTTTGTAAAATATGAAGTCAGATAAGATGTTCACATTTTGCCCGTGTTACCCATATTTTTCATAACATGTCGCTTGATTTACTGTAATTTGATCTGCATCAAATACTTAATAGCCAAATTTCTCATTTCCTACATAATTATGGATTTTTTTTTTTTTTTTTTTTTTTGAAAATAACAGGTAAAATAACAGTTGGTGGGGTGGATCAAATGCTAAAATCTGCTCTGTTGTAATTATGCATATAATTACATCACAAATATGTCTTGTTCATCCTTTCCAATCCCTTCCAAATTAGTACATGAAATCATAGCCATACGATGTTAAACTGTCGTTTAGATTAAAAAACTAATCCCATCTTAATACTGCAAGACTTACAAACATTATGTAAAAAAAAATGTGAGCTTTAAAATGTGCAAATAGCATTGTTGGACTAATAGTTTTAGGTACTGAAATTTAGTTTATACTCTACTGTTTGGGGTCAGTAAGATTTTTTTTTTTTTTTTAAAGAAATTAATACTTTCATTAAGCACAGTCACTTTAAACTGATCAAAAAATGACTGTACATGCTTTTACATTATTACAACAACAACAACAACAACAAAAGTGACTGACATGTATGTGTTAGAACACATTCAATGTGTACATTGATAATTAGAAATGTTTCTTGAGCACCAAATCAGCATATCAGAATGATTTCGGAAGGATCATGTGACTGAAGATGAAGCTTTTCCATCACAGACATAAATTATATTTTAAAATATATTTAAAAAGAAAAGTTTTTAAGTGTACTATTTCACAGTTCTTCCCTTATTTTTTAATTGAACAAATGCAGCCTTCGTGAGCACAAGAGTCTAATCTCAGAACATTAAATATCTTACCGAACCCAAATCTTTGAATGGTTGTCTATGTAAAGTCCGTCACATTCTTAGAGATTACGTTTTATAACTTCTCAAAAACAGATACTTTTTGTAAGGTATATATAATGTAAAACCATAATAATTCCTTCAGCATAGTAAATTTCTCTTAAATCAGCTGGACTATTATCCCTGATCAGTAGAGTTCAGCACAATGCCACAAAGACCTTGGAACATATTAAAAACAGAATTTAGCTTAATCACAATTAATGGATTTGAATCATAACGAAACTGCCATTTTGCTACATCTTGGTTTGCTTTGGCTTGTCAGCCATGGAAAACGCCTCGTTTTTCATACCGTTTAAACTTTCCACTTTCTCGTCGTCTGTGTCCTCTCTGAAGATCTTGTCCAGCTGATCTGGATCCACATAGGTGTAGAAATAGGCCATGATGGAAAAGATGATGCTGACAGCCACCAAAAGGGCAGCAAAAAGGAGGAACTCCACCCACTGCATAAGAAAGTGCAGTTCAGAGCAGAATCTATGCAACAAAACCATACGGGCGTTTATAAGAAAGCCCACAGCTTACCTGTTCCATCCCGGCCCCCTCCGCCACAATCAGTACTATGACATTTCCAAATGCCACAGTCATAAGCCATCCAGCCTGGAGAACAGACTTCATGTTTGCCGGTGCCTACGCACAAAAGCACAAGAATGAGAAATGTGTGCACTCAAGCTAAAAGTACAAGGCATTAGACAGACTTACCTGTGAGTAAGAGAACTCCAAACCAGTGATAGAGAACATAACTTCTCCAGCCGTGAGGAAGACATATTGGGGAATCTGCCAGGCGATGTTAATGTTGTTGGCTTGGATATCCTCCATCTTTGTGATTGTAAGATCATTGCTTTTCTGTAGAAATGAACTGTGTCAAGATATTGATCCATAAAAACATTTTTTTTTCCTGTTTGAAATATTGTAAAGGTCCAGTATGTAATATTGAGAGCTAGTTGTTGAAATGGGTATTGTAGTCCATTATTATAAAAAAAAACTGTTTAAAATGCATTTTTATCTTTTTTTAAGTATTCTGTGATGATAAAGCTACGATGGACACTTTCCCATGAGGCCACGGGAGAGGGTTTGTGAATGGCAATGAAGTGACGTAACCGAAACTGGTAGAGCACATGGTACGTCTGGAATACATGGGGCTTGCCGCAAAGCACTGGCAAAAGAAGCCTAATGATTATGGATGTGTTGTTAAACAATAGCAATGATATATTTTAATTGTTTATTAAGTGTTTATTAAGTGTGCTGGCTGCAAATATGATTATGGCGATGCTGACTCGTCATTCCTGTAGTAGTGAATATGCGTGCGCCTGTATGGATTAGGTAATCAAACTATTTATTTATATATTTTTTTGTTTAAAAGTAGACATATTTTGACCTATAATAGGCAATAGGCATTTTTCTCATGTCTATGAGGCAAGTATTCTATAGGCTGAGTTTCGGTTCATTTGTGACGTGCACTCTGAAGTGCGCCTCAGTGCCTTATCAGATTTACCGTGTCTTGGCATCAATTATCTTGTCGAAAATATTGCATCGCATGCTTTTGGCATCGAGTCTGGCACATGGGTACACTTCAGATCATTTCCACATATTTTCTACCAATCTAGGTTGGGACGCTTACACGCACATACACACAACAGCCTCACGTGCGACGAGCTACGTCTCTGGGCAGCCGCGTAAACTAGTGTCTACCGCCACAGCCAATCATGCTGCATGCTTATGGTTTCACTGACGTTGACGAGATTGACCACTTAAGTACCGAAATTTGGTACTGAAAAGCAAGATATGTTTCGATACTTGGTAGTATCGAATACTCATTTTAAGCCAAAATGGGGGTCAACCTTGAACAAATTGCAACAGAAGCAAACTCAACTGATTTTGTAAAGCCCCGAAGAATCCCATTAGGGGAAAGTTTAGAAAAAGACCCAAATATCCCCCATTCATACGCATATTCATTCTTTTTCTCATGTGAAAAGGGTAAAAATTTTAACCTTTAGACATTTTCATGAAAATTACTGAGTTGATTACTTAAATCAAGACAAACAAAAAATGTATTACAAGTTTTTTTGCAATTGTTTGTTAACATGGACATATTGAGAATACTAAATCGGTTTGTCAATTTCTTCAACCTTTTTTCATAAAATGACTGGACTAGAAGTACTTACTTAATCTCTTGAGGTTCTTATTTTTAATGTGCGATTTCGGACGCAGCCTTAGTCTATTTGGTGACGCAAGTGGCACAGAAACGTTTAAAGAAAATGAGCTTGCAGAACTGTATGTTAAATTATCTTATTTACCAGCAAAAAAAAATAGCCAGTAAATCTTAGGCCAGGTTCTCATTGAGTTGAGTAAACTACATCTTAAAGTGCAGTAAAGTACAAGTAGCAGAAAAACATTAACTAGAAACTGAACTCTATCACGCACCTGTGTGAGTATAACAGTGTAGAAGGCACCAAAATCAAGAAGTCCCAGATTGATTTCATCTCTACTGGAGTCTGTTAAACAAACAACTCTATTGTATCTGAAATGAAGAGTAAATGCAGATGTGAAAAACTGTGATCAGTTGGAGGGGTTGCTTGAAACTATATGGATAATGACACCGATGTACTGCAGGACTAAAATACTCACTCTCCCCTTGGTACACTTATATTGGGAGAAATCCCATAATTAGCGCTTGCATAAAATTCCTCATCTCCAACGGTTATGTTGATATTCTCAGTGTGGGTATTGATAAACCTGCAATAGACAAATATTCGAAGACAAAAGAGTACTGAAAACAATTTCAGGCAATCCCAGTTGCTTTGTCAAAGGTTAGCTTGAAGTAGGTAATTGCAGCAAAGCACTAAACTTTAACAAAGTTGTTAAACAGTAACTTGAAACAATATAAAACAATGTTCTGCAAGTATTCATTTACCTTATATACGCATCCCCATTTTCAGATTTGGTGATGTGATCTTCCACCTGAATTTGTTTTAATAATGATAAATGTCAACTTATGTATAATAACGTATAATCTTTGCTGGTGATTTACTAGTGACTCACCAGTTTGCATACAGAGCCACCAGGCTGTTCGGGACGGTGCAGGAAGAGACTGTAGGCGGCCCGTTCTGTGAACGTGAGTCCACACTGGTATACTGCCCCATTGTGATTGACATTCACTGTCTGGAACTGGGATTCGCCAGTAAGTGGAAGACTTGTGTATCCCGAAGGATCCTGTTTAATTAAAAAAAAAAAAAAAAAACTGTTGTTTACTTACTAAACCTAATCAAATAAAGCAATAAAACGAATTATAGCATGAGTTGCAGTGAGTTACAGCACTTTTAGAATGAGTCATAGACATCTTGTGAAGCTGAGAGCCTTCAGGTCCTTTCACACTGGACGCGATTTTGACGCACGAATAATTCGCGCGATGGTTTTATTTTTTGATCAGCTGTTGTATAATGTAGCAACTTTGGCTTATCCAAATCAGAATTCAGAATTGGAACTATGCGATTTAAAATGATATTCACTCATTTAAGCCGTTTTTTGAAAAATGCTTTTGAAAAAAATATCTTGCACAAACCAAGGCTTCATCTATTTGATTAAAAATACAGCAAAACAGTAATATTGTTAAATATTATTACAATTGAAAATAAGTGTTTTCTATTTGAATATACAGTTTTTTAAATGTATTCCTGTGACGGCAAAGCTGAATTTTCCAGTATTCAGTGTTACATGATCTTTCAGAAATAATTCTAATATGCTGATTTGGTGCTCAAGAAATTTGGTGCACTTATTATTGTTATGGTAACCACTGTACATTTTTTAGGATACTTTTTTTTATAAATAGAAAGTTTAAAAGAACAGCATTTATTTTTTTAATAGAAAAGTATTGATTTAACCAAATATTTGAACACTAGTGTATTTTAGCAATGAATACAGAAAAGTATATAAGCGTGTTGATTATGGAAGCAATACAATGCACTCATGTTTGTCTGTAGTGATATTACCTCATATGGTGTGAGTGGCTCTGAGAAGACAGCATGCCCAGGAAATTCCACTCTTACATCTGAATCCATAAGATTGTAAACCTGAATGAGGCTTTCTTTGGCAGGAGGGGGCTCCACAACAGTTTTCTGGCCACAGAGAAATGCCACTTTCAGTTAACTTTCAAGCTATAAATGTTTTTTTAGTGGAAGATTACATGCAATATGGTGCATTTTTAGAAATGTACATACAATGACGTAAATTTCTACGACAGTTGCAGCACAGAAGGCAAGTGCAGCAAGGATCATGCCTGTTGCCATCTTCCTTAGTGGACTGAAAATGGACAAGAAGAGTATGTGATCAAATTAGTGTCATGTTAATGTTTATCTTAAAGTTATACTGTATCGTTTTACCCTAGTCCAATGTTTTGCCCTATGGGCTTCCATTGAAAATGCATTACTGTAAATACTTTTTATTGTTGCTGGGTTTTTTTTTCCATGTTCTTTATAAATATATTTCCATTTACACAGCACTCACGTGAGTTTGATCCGACACAGCCCTACCAGTGGGTATATGCCCATGTCAAAGATTGGAATAAACACCAGAATCAGCAAAGCATTCAGCATCTTAACAACACAGAAACACACACCCACTGAATGGCACCATAAGACATTGATTATGAAGGTGATAACAATAAAATTCAGTTACTTAGGTTTTTACAACCTGGTCGAAGAAGTACATGTTTGTGTGAGGCTTTAGAGGTCGAGGTTTATCTGACTTTTTGTCAAATAAACCCTTATAACCTTTAACCATACATTTAAATAAAGTATTATCTAAGATTTAAATTTATGTTCTAACATTTCAATAAATACAATCGATAACAAATGTGATTTAAAGCAAAGCTTTATAGGGTCTAAAAGTCTAGACCTAAAATCTGTGTTTTCTTGTGGATTTTAATCTGTAAATAAACAGTTTAAAAATTATGAAAAATGTTAAACAAGACAAAGTTAAAACAGAACACTCACATTGTACAAGTCAGTCCTTAAAAACTACTATATTAAAAATCCAATAATGAAGCATTAGCTTTTGTGTGCGTGTATATCTGATGACCTTTCTCTCTGTCTGTCTCACCTGCATTTGATCAGGCTTCAGTATAAAGCCTCCACCCTGTAAAAACATAAATTAGGACCTTATTATTCAAATTTTTAGCTAAAAAAAGAAATTTGATCATTTTGCGATTAATCTTTCTGGAGCACATTAGCATACAGACATCTTAAAAACTGATATACATGGACTAAAAGTAAAAATAATTATATTGATAATTTCATATTGTCTGGGATACAATAAAAAATAAAATATGCACTTCAACTCTGCAGTATTTGAATTTCTATGACAAGAACTGTTATAAAGTCTTAGATATTTATAACCTTTGGATTCTATTGTGATGATGGCAAAGCCTGTGTTTTGTTATCAAAAGAAAAATCAGATCAAGGACATCATGTTATCTTATTTTACTTGCTATATTGCTTAACTACATAGAATGACAAAATAATATTATGGAATGATATGTGGCAATTGCATTCACTGCCCTAACAATCGTACATTGCCAAATGTTTAACTACCAAAGAATAATCGGAATTCAAATAAAGTATTAACTCCATAATATTGGAGTCCCAAAAGAAAAGACTTACAAAATTCATGTTCATTCGAGTGGCTTGAAGAGTCCAGCGTGAACCCTAGCATAGAACAAAAAGAGCTATTCTTAATCAACTTATTCACAACATTCTTATTATTTATCATTTATTGATGAATTTGATGAGGAATCAATACATTTTCCTTGTTCCTTATGACAGAATTTTCATTAGAGTCCGACCGATATGGATTTTTGGTGGCCGATGCCGATACCAATAAAAAAAGCCAGATACTGATATTTCGGCCAATATTATGAATGTTTATATTATAATACAGTAGTAATATTATGTATGTGTATTATAGTACAAAACTAGTCAAAAGTTTGGAAACTCTTTCCTATTGGTGTGTACAAACTTTTGATGGGTAGGCGCGTGAACTGCATCTCGTCTCATAAATGAACTAAAACTCAGCGAATAGACCTGAGAAATAAATCTATATTGAAATGTCTACTTTTAAACAGAACAATTCAAAGCGAAAAAGAGACTGCTCTCTGCTGTGATCCGTATGAAATGTGCATTTCTGTGTGCAAATAAATGTGCAACTTTGCAGCGACACTGACTTTATTAATTAACAATTAAAATGTCTGCTTGCTATATTTGACGCATTCTCAATCATTCCTTTTGCCAGTTCTTTGTGACAGCTTTATTGGCATCGCCACCCTTACATGAATAACCGTACCTGCATTTAAAAAAAAAAATATTTATTTATCGGCAATTATTAATGCCGACAGCGATAGTTAGGAAAATGCCAAATATCGGCCAATAATATCGGCGTGCCGATATATCGGTCGGGCTTTAATTTTCATTTTGGGTGGACAAAGACATATATGTCAAGTAGTTATAAACGTTAAAAAATACATAGACATAGGCATGTTATGACATATCTTTTTATACAAGCTTTTTTATAACGTATTGTATTGTATTTAATGCACTTTATTTTGCATGCAGCTTGTTTGTTGTGTGTATATTACTTGTGAGGTGACCTTAGGTGTTATGAAAGGCACCATTAAATAAAATGCATTATTATTATTATTATTAAATGAAATAATTTGTTGAGTTGAGTGTTAAAAAATGTAAAGTATATCGACTGAAATCAAGCGTTTACCTGTTGGTCAAAGAGAGCCCAGAACATGGGCAACGGAATGTAGAGTACCAGCACCCTGAACACCATTTTAATTTCCTGAATGAGCCGCTTCTGTAAAAACATGGAAATCATGATTTAACACAATGTATTTCATTGGTAGATGGAGCAACACAAGGATTTCAACTGGCTAGATTCGGCTTGTATAGCAATTAAAACATACCGGGTACTTCTCCTCTGCCCAATCCAGCCAGTGACTACGTTTTGGGTTTTTCTTGGAATTCCTCCATCGATTTCGTATAGCGAACTAAGCCAAAAAAAAAATGTAAAAGATGGCCGTTAACCTTCTTTTCGTGCTCCAAAAACTTCAGAAACGCATTAAAGAAAGCTGTTGAGCTGTTGATAAGATTAACTTACCCCAATACATTTGCAGACTCGCACCAAGATATTTCCCTCTGGAGGACTTTTCTTATACAGTCCACTTCCAGAAATAAACACCACTACATGAACAGGTGCAGAATTAATTAGATGCCTAATAAGTTAAATGACCACAGAAGTGGTGTAGAAGTTGTGAGCAACTATATTATCCAGACAAAGGCTGAATCCCTTCTCCTTCCATACGGGATTCATGCTACACTGAATGCGATTCACTAACGTTCTATCATAACATACTGGGATTTTTTAAATATACATGCCTACTGAGGACAGTTGGTTTCACAAATACAATCAGATTAGCAATTCTTCCCAAATTCTTTCCATTCTTCCAGCTAAAATTCCCAGAAAACTGAGGACCCTCACCTAAGGCTATGACCATTAAAATCGCAGGAACTCCAAAGGCCAGGGCGTAGCAGTCTCCTCCAAAGCACTTCACATCACCTAAGGAGTTTGAGTATAATGATGATATAGGGTTTCTCTAAATGACATGATAATGACACTTTATGACTGCAATATAGTTTTATTGCTTCAAAAGATTAATTGTAGCCAGAAGCTTATCTTGATTCTGACCTCTTAGTATTGGTGTGACAATGGTGGACAAGACACTTCCAGCATTGATTGACATGTAAAAGATGGAGAAGAACTTTCGCCTTTCGTCGGTCTAAATATAAAAAAGGGTTAAAAGAAGTTAGATACTGACCCAATAGTTGAGTCAAAAGTTCACTCAAACAAAGTCAGGAGCCTTTTAGCCCATGTCAATTAGATTTAAAAAAAACACATGAGTGTACTCCTGAGTCTTTTTTGTCTGAGCATTGTATTACATGTTTTATTGTAGGTTGTGTGAATATTTATTTCTATTATTTTATTTATTTCTGCTTTTGGCTCAATCTCTGATTTTACTGTGCTTTATAAAAATGACTTTTTGAGATATTAAAGAAGCATTAAAAGTAAACAGAATTTGACAGGTGTAAAAAGCCATTAGCTGATATAATTTGGTGTAGTGCATGACTTACATTCTCCTCATCGAACTGGTCACCACCAAAAGCTGCAACACATGGTTTGATCCCTCCTGTCCCAATAGCTATAAGGACCAGACCAACCACTGACAAAACTCTATGAGGAAACAACAATTACTTTTTTTCACTGCACCTCTAAAAATGAACTTGAAACATATTTACTGTATGGTAGAATGGTACACCTTGACTGGCATTAAAAAAAGCTTACATGTGAACAGTGCTGTCCCCTACGTCAGGAATGGCACCCACAGACTTGATCACATGACCAATCACATAGACTATAGACAGATAGATGATGGTTCTGTGAATAGAATAGGAAAATGCCATTTTCAACATCAACTTTCCCCATTATTCATCAATTGAGTACTAAAAAGACCGAGACTTACTTGAACTTCCCCAACCATGAGTCAGCTATCAAGGCCCCCAGAAGTGGAGTAAAGTAGCACAGGCCAGAGAAAGCATGGTACACAGCTGTAGACAGATTCTTATCCCAGCCCAGGTAACGTATGAAATAAAGCGTGAGCACCGCTGCATAAATAATATGCATAGTAAATTAGAAAAATACATTAATAGAAATTGCAAGATTGCTATGCTTTTTAAAAAGTATACATATAATTTATTACCTTTCATTCCATAGTAAGAGAATCTTTCACAGAACTCATTGACCACAATGAAGGCAATGCTAACAGGGTAGTTAGTCCCACATAATTTCTGTGCATAAGCAAAGTAGCATTTGATTACAAACAGGCATGTCACATTTCTACTGAAAGAAACTAAGCATATGGGTCAAATTTTTAATTAGAACTTGGGTCAAAATTTACATCTTTCCTTTGTTATATGACATCTAAAATTTGGAATATTTCATAATATTCTACTCTAGACCTCTGTTATATTTAACAGTATGACTTGCAATCATTAGATATCTGTATTTACTGTCAGATTAATAAGTAAGTTTTCATAGAGTCTTTAGATAATAGCTTTTATTGAATCTTTAGCTAAAGGTTCATATTTTAGGTATGTTTTTCATGTGTCATGCAAAAAAAAAAATATTAATTAATAAATAAATAACTCTCACCGGTGAGCGCTGTCCCTTTCCATAGTTCTCTTCGTCTTTTTCTAGAGCAGAACAAAAAATAAAAACAAATAAAAAGAGAATTAACTTAGGTGATAAAAGTGTGGAATTTGTATCATTCTAATATCAACTCTATCATTTTGATCAAAACTAATTAGAAACTATAAGTACAGGTTTTACCCTATCCAACAGAAACAGAAAAGCAAGATCATGCAATGCAATTATTTGTTTAGGTATCATGAAGTTGAAAATCCGCACACAAGTTATGCGCATTCCCACTTCTTGCACGAAACAACATTGTTTTTCCCGACATTGTAATCGATTCTCTTGCAGTGCATCATATTTTAGCGTTGGCATTATCATATGACGCAACATTTGTTTAAAAACCCAAACGTTAACCCTTACAACTGTTTTAAAGATGCATAAATGTCAGACCACGCCAATTTCCAAAAACATAGACACGAGACGACTCAAAATTTGACGAACAGAGACAACGACAACTATTAAAATAATCTGAAAACAGTTTCACTTAAAAAGCCCTAGTTACCCTTTATTTTCCCCATGTTTTCAATGAATCCAAGTGTGCATTTAGACACGCAACATCTAGTGGATTCCTGCGCACGCGTCCAAGTCCGTCCCTCCACAGAGAGTACTAAAAACTCATCCGCCTCGGTGTTGTTAAAGCGGTTTAACCCTCTTGCGTTAATGTTCTACTTCGTGACAAAGAATCGGTAACTCCGAACCGGGCGGGTCGATTTGCACACGATGGGTACACATGCATCAGATTATGTGGTTTATATGGGAGCTTACCACTCCTAAACTGTTAATATATAAACGAATAACGCTGCAGAAGGCTGCTAAGGAAAGTATTTCACTTAGGTAGTAAAATCCCATGTATTTCCTTCTTTTCCGACTTCTGGGATGGCTGGGCTGTGTTAAATGTGCCTTAATTAGCAAACTTGTGCCCCTTCTGTGTGCAGCTCCCACTTCCCTCTGTAACAGGCGGAGGGCAGCCGTGAGTTGAGGACTAGTGAACAACAACAACAACTTTAGTTGAATGGTTCTTCAGTTAAAATGTTATCCTAACAAATAAGATTGAGTTGGAAGGATAATTATATTAAAGGGAGTCATATTATGAGAGATTATAAAGACAAAAAATATATATATTTTGAAAGAAAAGTCAAAAAATGTCTGAGGTCAAATTTGTTTTTTAAGAAAGAATTCAGTTTATCAAAACTTAATTATTAATAAGAAATGGCATTAATAATTACATAATTATCAATAACAATTACTTAATAATTATTAATTAATTACATTAATAAGAAATATTTTTTAAGCACAAAATTCTGTTTTTCTGAAGGATCATGAGCCACTGAAGACTGAAATGTTAGCTTTGCCATCACAGGAAAAAATGCATTTAGAAAATGTATTTAAAAAGAAAACAGGATATTTTAAATTGTCTGTTTTTACTGCATTTTTGATCAAATAAATGCAATCTCGGTGAGACTTTAACATCTGACTGGCATCACAAAAATTCAAAATTACACAAAAAAAGTGTCATGTATTGAGCAATAAATAAAGAAATTCAACATTTCAAATGCAAACAACATTTTGCAATCAGGCATAAACCTTTTTTTTTTTACAATTGTATCATAAGTATTTAGTGAGGATTTTGGGAAGATCTGATTAAAGCCACATAAAGATAACTGTAAAGACATTTAAGAAGCAGGTTGCTCTGAATAAGGTTGTAAAGTTTAAAGGTCCTCTGGTTATTTTCTTTTGAGATCTGTCTAAGAGAGATATAGAGAGAAAGAAGAGAGAAAAGGAATACACATTACTTTTAAAAAATGTCTTTTGAGCTAAGGAGACTTTTTCCCCCTAAATATAAAATATATAATAAAAGTAAATATATATATATATAAAAAAATAAAAATAAATAAATTAAAAAAATTATATAAAAAAAATTAGAAAATAAAATAAATCTCAGCACAACTGCAGTGACCAACTTCAAATATGTGTGTGCCCTCTAGGAAATGCACAGTAAATGTTTAAACACGTTTAAATTTGTCCTTAGAACATGGGTGGTTGGGCGTTTCTGCAATTGATTAGGATACACAACTAAATAAATGGTTGTAAGTAACTAAGCAAATGTTCAATAGTAATTTCTCACTAGAAAACAGCTGACGAACGATAGCCATTGTCTTGGTATAGGAAAAAATACAACGGAAGTAAAATGCTACCGTCAACTGACTGGTTACCAAGTGGGATTCGAACCATGATCTCCAGCCTGGGAGACGGGCACTCTAACGAGGTGGCTTAAAAACTCAGTCTCCAACATCAATCGCTAGAGCGCCTCTTGAGATCAGGGGAGTGAGGTTTACACGCACAGCTCATACTGGCCTACAACATTAACACCCACATTCAATATATATCCTATTTATAAAAAAAAAGTCTTTTGTGCTCAACAAATGAAAGAAACTCACACAGATTTGGAACAACATAAGGGTGAGTAAATGATGACAAAATGATGATAAATTGTGAACTATTCCTTTAATAATTTTTTGCCATTAGCATCATGGGCATCACCAGCCCCAGGGTCTGAACCTCCTTGACTCGCATTTTCTCTGCGACCTACTCAGGTGAAGGTGGATCACGAGTGGTGACGCTCACCCTGGGCTATAGGCCCATCAGAGGGTTTAGGGGCGGATCTGGACTCAACAGATGTTTCAGGAAGCTTGGAATGTGAATCTAGCGCAAGGACAAAGTTTTTCTCTTTCTCTCTGATGTCAGCCAGGTTCACCTAAAGGTTCTCTCATACCCCTTTTCCACCAAAAAAGAACTGGTGCTGGTTTAAAGTATGGTTCAACTTGCGACCTTTCTCAGAACCTGTTTGTTTTCCCACTGACTAGAGATCCCAGCGAATGATGTTGTTACATCACTGTGTACGTCGTCATATGTCTTAGCTTTCCCCGAAACGCTTGTGACAACTTTAAGCATAACAAGCAATGACAGACTACATCGTCTTTCTGCAAATGTTTCTCCTGGCTTTGCAATCATATATTGGGGTCAGACTATCTTTCTACTAGCACCGTGTTTTTAGCAATGGCGGTCATAACCTTTCCCGTAATGTTGTTGGTCACTCCGCCCCCAGCCCCCGACGTAAGGGTGACGTGGTAAAAGAACGGTTTTCTGCTTCTATAGTCCACCAAAGAGGTTCAGAGCTAGAGCTAGTGTTGGTTCGGAGTTGGTTCGAATGACGAGCTTTCAAAGAACTGGTTTGCCTTTCCACAGGCTCGAGAGCCACAGAACCAGATCTTACGTCACTGTATACATCTCATGTTGCCCAGCAACGCTAGCGCGGCACACACAAAGGCGTGTTCGAGATGGTTCGGCACTGTGAATCTCGAACTGCGAGAGCGATTCGAAAAAACATTAGAAAAAGGTTTGATTCAAAAGCAGGAGTCGTAAACTCTCCAAACACTCCCGCAGCTCTGATCAGTCCACGCTGCTCCTATGTATCTCGAACAAGCCTTCAATCAACAATGGCGGTTGTTGTGTTATTATTTATGCTCATGGCTTTGCAAACCTACATCGGTATCCAAACACGGCGAATCCAGCACGTCCGTGCAGCTCGCCGTAACTTGCATTAATGGAGATTACAATTGAGCTGCTATTAGCATGATTAGCTGCTGTTTAAAAATAATGGCGTTCACAAGTTTCTATTCGTCTTGTTGGTCACGGTAACCCCGCCCCCAGCCGCTGACGTAAGGTTCTTACTTCTAGACCAGCAATGATTTGGTGCTACTTAAGAACCACTTTTACTGGTTTGGAGCTGGTGCTTATGGTGGTCGAAAGACAAAGAACCGATTTGAAACTAGGCTCTGGCTCCGAACCAGGACCAGCTCTACCTTGGTGGAAAAGGGGTAAGAAAGAACTGGTTTGCGGGTAGGCACCTGTTCCAAACTGACTCTCAAAATGCATTGGTGGAAAAGGGGCATCAGTTGCCACCATTGCCACC
>JAOTRC010000043.1:10497202-10508624 GCA_027497675.1 Cyprinella lutrensis
CAGTTAGATGACGCGGGTAGGTTTAGGTCTGCGGTAGGGTTAGGGTTAGACCACTAGGAGGCGCGTCTCATATTGACTCTAAAGGGTGCCATGTGCGTCGGATGTTGACGCATGGTCAAAAGCGTCAGTTAGACGACTCCTTGGGATGAGAATGGGCTGTTTAATGAGGTTCTGCAATCAGCAGACATTATTGGAGAGGAACAGAGCAGACATACATGTAGGCCACTTGAGAAAAGTGCGGGGCATGTGCTTGCGATTGATTCAGCGAGAATGAGGGCGGGGCCTTGATTTTGCGGCTTTACTTCCTGCTCACAACTGCGCATGTCTGGTCCTGAAAACGAAAGTGCGCAGACTCAAGTTCCAAGAGGTCAGCGCCATATCGGGACACAGGCGGCTTCAGTTCACTCCGAAGGGCAAGAGCGAAGGGGCGTCGGCCATCTTTTTATACAGTCTAGGGTTCCAACATGTTAAAATACATATTGCGTTGCTGCTGTCTTTTTAAGAGGACTGTGTTTATTTTGGTTATTTTTTTTTATTTAATTCGATCATTTTGGTAATTGATTAATCTGTTGATTATTGAATAAAAACAACATTTCACTGATTTATTGAAAAAGATTTTTTTTTCCTTTTTTAATAAACATTTTATTATCTTGATACAGGTACTGCTCTCATAAAAAAACAATGGATGCATCCCATGCAGTTAACTCATGCACTATTCAAAAACAATTTTTGTAGTATACATTTTGTATGTGATTACTGTCTTCACACTTAAAATTCGAACAAGAAAAGGCGTACTTTAAATGCCCTGAAAATACACTTATTTTGTACCTTTATTTTTTCTTTTTGGCACAAAGACCTGGAAAATGAATACAATTCTTTCAGCCTTATACAATCCAGCTTGTAGGGCAAACATGGATGCGCTGTAACATCCTGTGTGAGAGCTAAAGATTCAGGGATTCATTCAGTTTAGCTCCGTCAACGTTTCATTTATAATTCACAGCTCTTTAATAACGAGGCTTCGTCCATAGGAAACGTCCGTTATGCAGTGTGCATAACTGTAGCTCACTTGTCAATTTTGCAGTTGTACATTGTCTCCAGACACATTTTGATGATGTGATGCCTAACATTCCCTTACATGAGGAGCATTCCCTCAATTTATATTGACATTGTCCACATTCATTAGCATAGAAGAGCATGTCAAGCCTCTGTGTGTCTTTTCATCTGATCAGGTTGCCTTCTCTCTTTGTGTCTTTGTTTCTAGCTTCCTTTTAACCAATAGGCGTGTCACCCAAGAGCGACATTCCGCTACTCTTTCCACTGCCCTTCTCTCTTACACGTCTCTTCCGACATCAGTTTCTCCTCACAAAGGTCTTCTTTCTTCCATCCGTGATGGAGACGGCATCATCTTGAGACACCCGCAGTCAGCATCTCTGTTTTGGTCAAATCATAAAAATTCCCCTAAAAGCTGAACAATGGAAAACAACAAGGCACCTGCGAAATAATGAGCCATGATGAGCCATGCAGCAGACATGATGGTTGGCTTTAAAGTGGCCCACGATGAATGTGCAGCCACACCTGAAATCCCCTCCAATGGAATTCCCCCTCTCGCAAACAGTGTGCTCGGCGATGCAAATATGCCCTTATTTCCCCCCAATATTTTCCTTGTGTTGTGAGATCAGAGAGTCGCAGGCCTTTGTCTGTGAACTTGAAGGCAGATCTGTGCCACAGTTTCACTTGTACGCGTCATTGTCACTCTCACCGTCAGCGGTTTCAGCCCTTGCATGCACCACGTCACATGAATGCGAGCAGAAACTCTGCCTGGCAGAACAAAAGGCCAGCTGTTTGCTCCTTTTAACTGTGGCGTACGCGCGGGGAATCACTCACAAGCACAAGTCTTCTTTCTGCTTTTCTTCCGTTCTCCAAAGGTTAAAATAATCCTTAAGAACACTGCCACAAAGCAGCTTCATTTAGCCCAGTCAATGGCCAGACCAAAGCCAACATCAACATCGTGTTTGGCTATGATGGATATCAAATGAGTGTTGGATGCCCGACAGAAGGTTAGGGGTGGTTGACTGTGGGCTTTCAGTGTTTAGTTGCCCTTTTTATGCCATCCACTGTACTATCAGCTCTTTCACAGTGGTAACTCTCTCCTAGGTTCCCTGTAGAGGTGACCCTCGTTGATCCCTGATCCCCTAGTCGGTACTAAGTAGAACCATGGCACAAATAAGCTTTGTTGGCTTGAATGTTTGCTAGTGCTCAGGGAGTCAAGGGGTCAATGTGGAGGGGAGGAGGGAGGTGGAGAGTGACAAACCTTAGGTTGTTTCCTTGCTGAGTAAAAGGTGTTTCCTTCGAACATGGCTGTCGGGATCATTCGTTTTAGATTTAGATTTGAGCTTTTGAAGTTTTGAACTAAACTTTTTGGTTTAGTTTGTTCCTTAAATGTTTAAAGTGGCATATGAGAATTGCCTGATTAATGAACCTTCTGCTCAGTGGGCCACTCAAGTATGCTCGCAAGTTCTCAAGTTTTTTTTTTTTTTTTACTCTAGCCTGTAATCCCTCTCTGAGTGTTCACAGGCCTCGTGCAGGTCATTTTTTTTTGTGAAAAAAATAAAAGGGGGGAAAAACACAGGGAAATTCTTGAGAGATTTATACAGTCACAGTTACTCGTGTTCACTGCCAAAATTGGCAGTCGGGGAGATTTTAAAATGTTTTTAGAAGTCTCTTTTATATAAGGCTGCATTTGTTTAATCAGAAAATACAGTAAAAGCAGTCCTATTGTGAATATGATGTTTAATAAATTTGAAAATGTAATTTCTGATGGCAAAACTGAATTTTCAACAGTTATTTCTCCAGTCTTCAGTGTCACATGATCCTTTAGAAATCACACTAATATACTCATTTGGAGCGCCAGTAATATTGCTTATTATTATCAACAGTTAAGCTGCTTAAAGGTACATTATGCAAGATTGTTTCCCCACCAGGGGTCGCTAACCTCTTACAATAACAAAGGCGTATATTAATGACGTATATTCTGCATTAAGAGGAATTATGGATCTTGTCGTCAAGCTGATGGATCTTTTATGGATGAGTGAATACATTGTTTTTAACATGACTGTAGCATGAAGCAGGGTGCGATTGCTAGACGTTTACCAGCGCCACACGTAACGCGAGTCCCACGGATATAAAGGAATAAGGACATTTCATTCTACCGAACTAACTTGCATGTTGAATTACTCACACAGGTCAGTTTATTAGAGGAATCAAACTTGAGGTAACGCAGCGCTGCTTCAAATGCTCTAACAGTTTCACTATCACACTAAATGAGATTTGAGTGTGTTGAATGTTGTTAGTTAGGTTGTCGGCTGTATGAGACTAAGCTAGATTAACATGAATAACATACAGATCATATTCTAACTTTTCTTCATGTTGAACTGTATAACATTGATTAGTTTTACATACATTGATTTGCTCACCTGTTTGCTCAAGTAACATGCAACACTCGCGTCTCTGTCAAGTCGAAGTTAGTCGCGGACGTGGAGCTCTCGGCTTCTTGAAAGATGTTGAACTTCGTTTCAGTCTCTTTTTGTCTCAAAGTCTGCTTGCCATGGTCCATAATGTTTGAACAAAACCCTGCTAGGGACGCTAACGCTGTTCAGCTCGCATAACGGGCGTAACCGACACTTACTATTGCAGTACGAGGTCAAACCTGGTGGAAACCATGGGTAACGCGGATATGACGTCATTGACTGGCGACTCCTCACCCCTGCTCACATAACACATCCCAAGAAGTCATATGACTGACATCTTGGGACGTCTTTTGACCATACGTCAACATCCGCCTTTTTAGGGTCCCCATAAACGTCAGTTACATGACGATACAGGGCCGTCATACAACTGATGCTTTACCTTTAACGTTGGTTAGGTGACGGGGTAGGTTTAGGTCTGGGGTATGGTTAGGATCCGATAACATCATCCAACCAACGTTTAAGGGTACCCTAAAAAGGCGGATGTTGAGGTATGGTCAAAAGACGTCCCAAGACGTCAGTTATATGACATCTTGGGATGAGACTGCGCAGGCTCACACGTCCCATTTCCTTGGTTAAAAATCACAATTTTCTCACGATTTAAAAATAGTTGGAAACATTTAGGGTTTTGTGAGTAATCAACTAAACAAAATATCGGCCTAGTGGTTTTTGGATATTTTACTGCAAAAATCTTGCTTATTGTACCTTTAACTGTGCAAACCTGATTCTGTAATGTTGAACAAAACAGCAGTTATTTGAAATAGATTTTAACAAGTCTTTACTGTAATTTTTTATGTACATAAATTTCATGTTTTATGACATTTTGTTTTGTTCGACATCATGCAATTTATTAACGCAAAAAAACACTGATTTAGGAACTGCTCTTTGAGTGCATGTGAACCTAGTAGATCCGTGTGTTTGCTCATGAAATTCGAAGTATTTTCCCCCTTAATAATGACAAATGATGTGTCTATATGTTGTTTTACATTCTATTTAGTCCCCATTAATCTCTTAACACCTGTTAACCTCAGATGGTGTATGCAGATTGTATTGTATGTGTTTTGTCATGTGAGATGGTTTGAGGTGTTTTCTTAAAGTGTGTGTGGCTTCATGAGTTTGCCTGCAGCGTAGCTATGGTGTCATTAACATTCCAGCAGTCATAGCGGCACCGTTAACGCTCCGCTACATGACGGGACAGCTCTGCCTGAATCTCTCTACCTGCCGCCGCTCCTCTCCGAACGTCTCTCTTCCTTTTCTCACGCCGAACACCCACCTACACAAACAAATACATATAAACACATTCCGACCACCATAACGTAGAAACTAAAAGCGAAATATTTATTTTTGTTACATGTGGGTGTCACTTCTGACTCAAGTCTATGTTGTGCTGTCATTCTGAGAGGACTTCTACAAACAAGTCATTTTTTTTCACACCACTTTATCTTCCTCTCTTGACAGATGCAAGACAGGTACACCTCAGGGAGTTATCTGACTTGGGTTATGTTTTGGAAAGTGCTTTTTGTTTTGGAGTGTTGTACCAAGGATTTTGTCTGAAACGCCCTGACCGTTGGTAGGTGTGCTGGTCTGGTGTCTCTGTTTGCCTTAGGTTTTTTTTTTTTTTTTTTTTAGTGCCGCATATTTTGCATTTATACCTGTAGGGCTCAGAAAAGGCAGTACTTGTTGATGGTGCTTTCAGGGGATCCACTCTGATGTAATCAGTCTCTGTGCCTACATGTTGTGCAGTGAGAGCCCTCTTGACTCTGAGCCAAGAATGTACTAAGAATGACAAATATTGAAACCATGGAGCATTGCATTTATGTGGAAAGTGTTAACTGGTGTCTATATATAAGTATACTGATACCATCTCAATTTGTTGATCGATATCTCAGTGTGTCCTGTGTGGTTTAAGTTAAGGCAATGTGTTCCTCTAATTATGTTAACGAAGCACTTTTGCAGACTTGCAGAACTTCAGCGGTTGCATGACTCACTCTAGCTTGTACTGTATATTCTTTTAAATGCATGCCAATGAACAATCTGTATTGTAAATTTGACACGCTGTTAAAAGCAACTCGTTCACGAGGATGCAAAGTAAGAATTTATTTTAAAGTTACAAAATATTTTTATTTGACATAATCTGTACAGAGATGACATCCGTTGAACTAAGTGACTTTGTAACAACAGCTAAGAAATAACTTTAATTAAATAGAAGACTGGAAAATTAAAGACAAAGGAGAGATTGTTTCATCGGTTTGCTGTACACATAGTATAAAAAAAAAAAAATTAGACAGAGCTACAAATGGAATCCATAATGTTGTACCCTGATTATTAGGCCTCTTGAGAAGGATAATAATTATTATCAATAATTATTTTACAAATATTGGAATGGCCTTGCCACCTTATTATAACAGCTAAAATATTGGCCTCTTTGGTACAATTAATTAGGTTCGATACATTTTTTTTTTCTCCACAAAATTCAGTTTTACTATAAAAATAACATTTTCAATGGCAGTTTTCTTTTTTAACTAATCACGCAACTTTTCAGTGCAAACATCGTAACAATCATCCGCTTTGGAAAGCAAGCGAAAGATCACATTTCAAGTATTGATAAAGATTTAAAGACAAGCAGAAAGAAGAATTCAGTTGGACGAAGTTCAGGATTGCTATACATTGCATAGTTCGTGCGGCACTTTATATTAAAAGGACTATGGGCGAGGGTAGGTCCACCTCTTTCTACCCTTTTGAAGGCTTTGCATTATGCAAGTGCTTTAAATTGTGCATTTGGAGAGTTTTCGCAAGTGCTGTACTCCCTGTAAACCAGCTGGACAGAATGGAAGCGGCTCCGTGTAATGCACACCGCTGCAACTGCGCGGTGAAGTTTGTGCTGTAACGGTTCAGACCTCAAGATCACATTGGTAGAACAGTTTAACGAGGATCTTGTCCAGAGGTGTTTGCAGTTCGAGTAGAAGCCTCACGATGGTTTAACTATGCCGCAGACAACTAAGGGAATACCTCTGAGAACGACTGGGACGATGACATGCACTGATTTCGAAATCTCCCCCTCAGTTGGAATAGTTTGTCTTAAACAAGCTGTAGAAGTGCTGGTGTTCTGAAGAAGAAGGGACATCGAGATATGCCAGTGCTTGTGAAACAGTTTCTAAGTACTTGTATCAAAGTGTGACACCAGTTTGTCTCCTTTTTTGCAGTTGGAGAGGAAAGTATTGAGCCATTTTTTTTAAGTCTAGAAATGGCAAACTAGAGAAAAACCAGGTTGTTGTTCCATTTCCCTTATCATCCCAAAGCCTTTTTTGTTCATTGGAAGGACTCACCTGTCATACATCTGATGATCTACTGCTTGATGCACACACACACATGTGCGTGATTGTACTTTGTGAGTGCACAAATATTAACACAATCTATATGCACGTGGTTCGGAAAGACTGACTGTCACTGCTTTCAGGCACAGCCGCACTCCTCCACGATCATGTTAGGCACGTCGCGCTTGACGATGTTGTACTCGTCGTCGAAGTAGAGCATGGACATGGTGCTGAGTTTGGTGGGTATGCAGCAGGAGTTGACCGAACCGGGACTCATGCCTCTCATGCGGTACTGGTTAACCACCGCCGTGTGAAACGACGAGGCAGAGCCCGGCACACCCGCCATGTAAGCCGGGCAGCTGCCTTCACAGTAGTTCCCATAGTACCCCGCTGGCGCGATGATCCAGTCGTTCCAGCCAATGAGCCGGAAGTCGATGTAAAACTGCTGCCGGCAACACAAACCGCCATTGTTGCCGTCACACTCCAGGCCTCGCTTTCGGATGCGGTGCTTGCCTTCCGCCTGCTGGGCGCGAACCACCAGAAAGGCTCTGTGTGAGGGGTCGCTCGGGTCCACCAGGATGGGTAAAACGTTGGCAGCTTCGCATCCCTCGCAGTGGATGTCGAGGTCCTGGCGGCGACCCCCTTTCGCAAGCATTGCCCTCACAGCCTCGGACACAGGGAAGGTGTGCCAACCGCTGCGTTTCAACTCCACACGTTTTTCCATCACGGGCCAGTGCATGTTCTGCCCGCCGGGCTCATAGTAGTGCACTCTCACTGTCACTTTCCGTCGCAGTCCCTTTTCCTGAGCCCCTGGCAACAGCTTGAAGTACAGCCACAGGTGTGCCTGCACCACGTAGAGGTTCTGGTTCCCCTCATTGGAGATGAGGAAGTAGAGGCTGGACTTGGATGGAGTCACATCATCTGTAAGAGACCAAAGACGTTTGTTAATGGTGGTTCTTTCTCACAAAACAATCTCGTTTATGCCTTTTTTCAGATTTGAAATGGCACAAACGGGTTGTGATTCCGCTGATGACTACCTCTCCTTAGCCACATTCACTGACATAAACCACCCAACTTGTCAAGATTTACTAGATGCCACAGGTCTGGGCCCAAGTCCAATTGGCCCCGTGGTTTGGGCTGAAGATGCCGGACCGGGTGAAAGGATGGGGGTTGTCGGACGTGGGCCTTTCCCCAGGGGGTTCATTGAGTTCACAGAGAGAACTGTGAAAACCCAGAACTTCTGGAGCCTCAGAGACTGACAACACAATGCTCTGTGAAAGGTATTAGGAGACTGCTGGCATTGAGCGTGTGCCCTTCAAATGAGAAGCATTATGAGGCGTCTACATGACACTGGCCATTAGTGAATTGTGTAGTCCAAGATGCAAGAGTTGATTTATGTGCGTGTGTATGTAATTGGATTTATTTGACCACCCAATCTAAGTAGGGAAATCCAGATATATTTAAAGCTGCACATGAATCATGTTCTCCGTAATCCTGATTTGAATGCCAGAGCTGTTTGGCACGTTTTGAATTAGTAAAACAACCATGTTTGCAAACAGATTAGTTTGGTTCAATGTCAACAACTTGCCGCAAAAGGGTGGCTTCTTCGTTTCAATTTCAGTAGCGGTGGCTTTACATGCACTTGGCTCCTCCTACTTTTCCAGAACATTTAAAAAATGACTGTCTTGAAAATGTTTTCAAAACTACAAACTAATCAGTAATCATTTTGAATGAATGAAAGCGCTTTTACCCAAAGCGCTTCACAGTCATGTCGGGGTCTCCTCAACCACCACCAGTGTGAGCATCCACTTGTATGATGTGACGGGAGCCACAGAACAACGGTGTTAGTGCGCTCACCACACACACCAGTAAGAGAGTAAGGGAGAGTGATAGAGCCAATTCAATGGATGGGGATTATTTTAATATTATTTTATCACACAATTAGGGATGCACGATATATCGGCCAGCATATCGGTATCGGCCGATATATGTTCATGTTTAATGTTATCGGTATCGGCCTGGTAAGAAAATTTAGCCGATATATTAAAGCCGATAAATAATGTATTATTCCCTTCAGCTGAGACACTTGTGAGACTGTTTATGTTTTTGAATTTCTTGAAATATGATTGAAATCTCTTCAAAAAAGGAAAATCTGGTTCGGGACATCATGTGCAATGCAAATCTGTCAAATCGGCTATACAACAGAATAATGACAACATCATTATAATTGTGCACTTGGAACATGGATTAAATTGTGAGACGTTTGTTTTTGTAATCAGGCTCTCAAAATTAGATAAAAATTTGGATTTAAGTTTATCGGCCGATATATCGGCTATCGGCTTTCAAATATAAAGAATTATCGGTTATTGGTATCGGCCAAAATTTTCATATTGGTGCATCCCTACACACAATACTCTATGGTTTCATTTTCCAGTAAAAGTTTTATAATAGTTATTCTAGCTGTCAACATTTCTGGTAAACCCTGAGCAAGTTTGTAAAGAAAAACTTACAAAAAAAACCATAACAAATATATATTTTTATTTATATTTTTTTTGAACAAGGCTGTCAAGGTTCTTTATATTCCACAGTGCACACGGTCAAAGTGTATCAGTGCCAGAGAATCAAGCCCTGGAGAGGTGTCAGGTGTGAACAAGTATGTTCTGTGATTATAAGGAACACATTCACTGAACTGATTTCTCCACCTTTTCACCTTGTTACCTGCCTTTCTAAGCTCCCTGCATACAAATATACTTGTATGGCCATGTGCTCAAGTGTTTCAAAACCTGCCTCAACAGCTCCTGCTAAAACTGAATTTAATGGCTTGCTTCCACCGAGCGGTATGGTACGCTACACTACGATTCGGGATGGTAAACTATGATCAAGCTTGCGTTTCCACTGCCAACAGTACCATACTTGAGAGGCATGGTGTAGCCTATGCTGGAAAGAAGCGATTGATGTAATTTTCACGCAAAAAAGAAAGCGACATAGTAAACAACAGTGGATGACATACAGTAGATCTTGTCCTTGCTTCTCGGCATGTGGCTGTTTGTCAAAAGAAGCCAAGCGCCGACATTAGGCGTTTCTCAATACCAAGTAGGCAAAGTTCGGATTTGCCAAGTCTGACTCAGGAGAATGACTCCCGAGGACGCGAGTCCAGTTATTCTGGAAATGGAACAGCGCGTTCTTGAAAGTGTCACTCCTTTCGCTCTACTACTCCAGTCATCTCTATATGTACATTTTAGGAAACAATAAAACAAAATATGTTATAAAACACAACTCTGCCTCTTTTCATTTTCATTTAAAGAAGTCTTAAACATTAGCCACACAAATGTGGTTCAGGCAACCCGTATTGATTATATTCACTGCATGTAAAACGTTAGCCTCTTGCCTATTTAGAACGAAACAAAGTATAAAACAACCCTGCCTCTTTTTGTTTAAATTTAAAAAAAAAAATCATCTTCACTGTAATAAAATTTAAAATGACAAAACTCAACTTTGTCTCTTTTTGTTAAATTTCAATTTTATCAATAATAGCCATTATAAAAGTAGGCTATAAGTAAAAAGTACAAGAAGCTGTATACAATAATAAAGTTATGCAACAGTATAGTTTATGGGGTTAGAATTGTTGCATTATTAAAAAAAAATAGATTGAGATTCACAAACAAATGTAAAGAGATTCATAAAAAAGGGATAAAATTCACAAATAAATAGATTAAGATCCACAAATAAATGTAGAGTTTCACAAAAAAATATAAAATTCACAAATAAATAAAATGAGATATGCAAATAAATAAAAATATTTACAAATGTGTTTCAAATGATTGTATCACAAACACAAACAAATGTGTTTTTTCATTGTGTCACAAACAAAACTCTGCCAACCATTTATTTGTGAACCTGTGCATTTGTAAATCCCCTTACGCATTTGTTGATTTTGAAACACTTCTAGCGTTGACGTGCAGACAAATCCACAAATAAGTGGACTCAACCCACCGTTTCCTCAAGCCAATCAGATAACAGCCACTCTCCATGGCAATGCAAAAAGGGATACAAGATGCATTATGTGTTGTGGCATAATTTTTTTTCATCAATATCAACACTTAACTACATCAGAACTCTCACCACATTGACATTTTTGCCTTTGCATCAAATAGCTTTTAATTAAATAAAAACTCAAAACATTACAATTATTATATACTCTTAATGAGTTAGATTTTAAGGAAATGAATGGTACAACTGTTAACTTCTAAATATTTAAAATATTTAATAAGTTGCTTCTTCTGCATCCTGCGGTTCACTGTCAGCATTTAACTTGAATCTTCTCTGAGCTAGTTGATGTGACCATGTAAAAAAGTAAGTTATCTAATCATTCAACATGACAAATATTCATTTCATCACTGGATGTCAAATTTCACACAGTTATGTCTGATATTGTAAAACGCTATATAACATTTTTTTAGCTTCCACTTCAGGTAATGATATTTTTTATAGGGATGTCAAACGATTAATCCTGATTAATCACATCCGAAATAAAAGTTTACATAATATATGTGGGTGCACTGTCTATAATTATTCTATATATAT